>BGPT01000692.1:0-66538 GCA_003297045.1 Symbiodinium sp. clade C Y103
ATGATCCTTTTAGATGTGACAATAGTCACCTTTTCTAACAAGCTGCTTTTCAGATGAAAGCTCTGGCCTCAAAAGGACAGCACCGTACAGGCAATCATACATATATCATCATATATCTAGAATCCATGTGCCAGCATTAATCATGGCAAATGGGACAAAGAACCAAATCTTTACACGTCTAGAAATCCGTTGGATCCAGCATTAATCATGGTAAATCCACCATTTTATCAACAACCATGCCGTTCGAAAAATGTTTTCGTACCCCCTTGGGCGAAATGTGAAGTTTATCTCGCCAGGTGAAGCAGAAGACTTGGTGCCTGGACATCAACTTATAGAGATGTCACAAGCAAAAGATAGGCCTTACAGATGATTCTTTTTTATTTGGAGATGGGTCAAGTTAGCTATGATTTCCATGTGGTGTTTTTTTCTTTACATCCATGGATTTTCAGCAGCTATGACTTCGGGCTCACCGTTTGGATACGAGGGTTTTGATTCATCGCCATATGAATTCACCATTTTGTTCACTCAAAGTTGGTCGGAACCATGTTTCTTTCCGCGCCGCCGAAGACTTTGACCACCAAAAACTGCCAAAGATTTTTGGAAGTACCTAGACCCTTCAAGTAGAAACATGGGATAATATATGATAATATAATCTCCACCCGCTATTACTAAGACTCCCCCAATTAGCAAAAAAAATAGGAGTGGAGTGGCACGCGAAGCCATTCAAAGCATGCGATTGCGCACTCTGGAACAGGAAGGATCAGGGACAGGCCAGGATGATTAGGTGGAACCCCACGCGCTTGGTGCTCGATGATGCTCATCTTTGGGCATGAGTTGCGACACTAGTTGCGATATGTGCGTGCGCCATGCAGAGCAGCATAGAATCATGCACAAATTGCATCGCAGCAAAACTGTATCAAGGGAGTGCACATGAGCGCACATGAGTTCCAGTTATTGAGCAATGGATTTCCACATTTTGATTAGCGGTACAACTATGGTTTTGGGATCCAATCCACTAGGTCATTGTGAACGCATTTTATCAGCCTACGATTTATGTCTAATGTGTATATATACATATACATATGCATATATATATATATATAATTACAGATACATGTATTTTCTCAATGACATCTGTCAAAATGGCTTTCTGTCAAAGTGTTGGTAGCTGAGTATCAAAAACTGGATGTTGCGGCTAGTTCTGGACGTTGATCCCCTTAAATGGGAAAATCCTATAAAGGTCTTGACTAATCCCCACATGGAAGTTCCTATAAAGGTCTTGATGCATGCACTGGCCAGCCAGGGTGAAGCCTTTTGCCGGAGTCCCATGTGTGCGGGATGCTGTGCTAAGCACACACACACACATCAGTCACATTTGAAGATGGCCGCAGCAGCTTCATCCAAGTGTGACAGGAACACAACAAAGCACCCTGTTATCACACCAGTATCGCCCATGCAGGCAACAGAGATCGCGCAAGATGCCTTAAATGCAGCATGCGCACTTCAAGCTGCATTGCTGGTAAACCGTCCTGCGGCAACTCTCCAGGCAGAGTCGCGTACGTGGTGGGAAGAGGTTGGCCGCACCTTTGTGACTTCAGATGACTTCCGGACGCAGTTGAAACGGAAGACTGTTCTGAGTGGCATCCTGAAGAGGACGGAGATGTCAATTCTGGCACCACTGCTGAGGTGGCGAGGACTTTGTCATCCTTGGAGAACATGGTGTCAAGCAACCATATGGAGCAGCAGATGATTGCAGAAGCAAGGCTCGATGATGTTGACGATCAAGAGAATGATTCCAGCAAAGCCAGTCCGAAGCATGCGCAGCTCAGTGTGAAGCATCTTCTGGTGGATGCTGGCCTGTGGAACTTCAATCCAGGTCCCAAAGACAGCTTGGATACGTGCATCCCTCGCGTCATGAAACTTTTGCCCTTTATTCAGCTTTTCGTAGCGGAAGTGAGGCCTTTGATTTCTACTTCAGTCATTTGTGTGGAATGAATGAGTTGTGTTAATTAATGCAGTTGTGTTTTTGTTCAGCGTCCTATGTTTCACTGCTTGACCCTGAATGTGTCAACATCATGGCACATCCCACCGCTGTCCCATTTCCCAGGAAAGGCAGAAGGTTGGATTAGCCCTGCAGAGATCGACAAACCACACCATCAGTTGAACGAGCACAATTAGATGGTGTCAGACTTGGCACCAGCGCGGCAGTGCTTGGTGCTCAGCCGGCAGCGTGTGTCCCGCTTTTCGATGTGGGCGCGGTTTTCAGAGAAGGCGGCAGGTAAAGCATGTGCAGAGGCGGCTGCAAAAGATGGAGTTGAAGGCCAAGTTTTGCAGCCTATCACTTCCTTCCGGCCCAGCTGCATTAGAGTGGCATCAGATGATGGACAGTCCCGGCGGCAGTACCAGCTAGCTGCTTGGAACTTCAAGTTGACATAGTTGTAAGGCTGTAGGGTATATCAAATTTTCTTACCTTTCACATAGGATTACCACCTTTTCTCTTCAAACTTTTTTGACCTTTTTCTGATCCGGCCCATGTCCCCTGCCTGTTGGCACTCGTTGCACTACCATGGCATGCCATGGCAGGTTGTGATTCGACGCAGCCTGTTGCACCAACCCATGACTGCGATCATTCAAGCAGCCGACCGTGGCACAGTTCAGAAGAGTGAGAAGGGAATCAGACAGGTGGGGTCTCCGAAACTTGTTTGCTGGGAGCTTCCAGCAAACTGCTGGGTTTGGCTCCATGCTGTTATCTTGGACCGCAGCTCAGAGACCCGCTTCATCGCCACTTCCTCGAGTCCTCTGACCGGATTGGACCCACACACAGATGCTCTTCTATGTGAGGTTCCGGCTTCTCAGTTCTCTGTGGTCGAGCGACCAGTTGTATGTGTGGTAGATGTGCAGCTCTCATCTTTGCAGGCTGTGAAGTAGCTGCGCCACGCAAAGCCACAGATGCCTTCAACAGACTCTTCCCAGACAGCCCATGAGTATGCCTAAGGGATCCTAAAGGCTAGCGGATGATATGTTTATCGAAGGAAGTTTAGATGTCAAACTTCCGACAATATTTGGACAGATGGAACAGCCAAGATGGGAAGAGCCACACAAGAGAGAAGCTAAGACAGGAGAAAGTCAGAAGAGAGAAGATCAAACAGGAGAAAGTTAGAAGAGAGAAGATGCAGGTGGGCGAAAAGGTAGGAAAGTCGCGACACAGTGTGTTTTTCCAATGTTTCGCGGCTCCGGAGACTCGAAAAGTGGGGTCGCTAGAGCCGCAGGTGCGGAGACATGTGGGCAGTTGTGAATAGATGAGAGATCAAAAATTGCACGCCGTTGTGGCGCGAAGCACACTTTGAAGTCAAAAGTGTCAAAACGCATCACGTTCGGAGCACGTTCGGAAGTTGAGATGTTGAGCAACTACAATCACAACTACATCTACAACTACAACCACAACTACATCCACAACTACAACCACAACTACCACTACATCTACAACTACAATCACAACTACATCTACAACTACAACTACAACTACATTACACCTACAATGCAACTACAACTACATTACAACTACACTGCACTGCCTCCAACCACTTATCGATCCAACAGCGGGTTCGCTCTGCTATCCATGATTCACAACAACCAACTTCTCATAAGTTTCCTATTTTTGAAACTTCCGCCACCGCCTTTGGCGGTACTACTGGTAATTGTTTATATGTTGCAAAGGCTATGTGAACCCTATGTCGATCTATGTCGGGCGGCAATCCAATTCAAATCTAGGAGGGGCAGGAACAGCACCATGGCCTTGACCCTGTGCGACTTACATTATCCTCTCACATACATTCCAGAACATGAAAACGCGTGCCAAAGCCATCCGGGACTATTTGGAGGTCTTGCGAGAACAATATGAGGAGGAGCATGGCCAGCTAGTGCGGGATGGAGTGATCTGTGTTGAGCCCTGCGCAAAAAAATTAGCATGGGAGCGAGTGGTGGCACAAGCGCCTCGCTTTTTTGAATTGCGGCATCAAGCCATGAAGGGAGAGAGCCGGTCATCATTTGGAACTTTTGTTCTGCAGCAACTGCACAAACTTGTGAAAAGGAAATGCTTTCCAACGTTGCTTTCAGAAATATCCTCATCCGGTATACTTGTGCTCCCTGGCTGTGCCCCAAATCCATGACACCCTGCAGAGTTGGGAGGGGCACCCTAATACCAAAATTCCCTTATTAGGGGCACCCTCATACAAAAAAATGCCTAATAATAAAAATAGATCACCGATGATCACCGTGTTTAATATCTGGGGAGGGGGAGCGTCTTAGTAATACGAGGTGGAGATTACCATCATCATCCCATAGACCAATTTTTTCCAATTTTCAGAGTTACGCTCAGGGCCAGGCTGTCCCTTGGCCGTGGCCGTGGCTCGTTTCTGTGTGCCCAGGAAAGCTTGGCGCGGAGCTACAGCGAGCCAGCGCCGGCCATGTGGCGACTGCAAAGCATCAAGGGCTTGACCTCCGGCTACTCTGGGGTATTCTCTGAGGCCTCCGCCGGTGCATGATGAAGCAAAACAAAGAATGAATAGAATTGGTGACTGGGAACAAAATGGTACTCGGGAGACCATTGGGATACAATGGGACCACAAAACTATTTTATAGTTGGTTATGAATCCTTTCCCCTACAAATAGTGGTTCGAGCATCCAAAATTGGTGGTTTGATATGGTTTAACCATGTTTAGCCATCTTGAAATTATTGGTACACATCCCCAGAAACCATGGTAGATGCAGGGGATGAAACCACGTATTTGGGACTATTCGGAGTCTAATTATTATAGGATGGGATGGTAGGTGAGAATGCGGAGATACGGAGATACTTGTCAGACGGGTTCAATCTATATAGCCGCTTAAATATGGGATTTCACGGGTCGATGGGAACCAATTGGTCTACAGTATGTATCTATTTACAGACGATCAGACCATTACTCCGGGTACAGCCAGCTGGAAAACTCAGGCGCAACTGAACACCATCCAGCGTACACATGCGAGGAAAACCTGAAAAGAGTAAAAAAAAAAAACGGTGCATGGTCAGAATTCCTCAAAACTGGGGTCATAATGAACCTCCCATTTGGAAATGGTTGCAATCCCACCTATTTCTGGCATAAAAAATGGAACTATGAATTATCCTAGGGTAAACTCGCATAGATGTGGAAAACCTCGTAGATTTATGTTCCTGACGTCTCCCCATGGGTTTTCCACAGTTATGATAGGTTTACCTTAGGATACCGGATACCTCATGATTTATCCCAACAAAACGACCCCAAAGTTCTGTCGCCGAACCGCGGTCCAACCCACTGTCCTCCTCTAGGCGGTGTGCAAGGAAGTGGAAGAGAGTGACAGCAAGTCCATGTACCACACCTTGCCCAAGTCCGTGTTACCTGGTCGTGTTTGATGGATTTTTTCGACGGACATAGGTTGTCCCTAAGGACATTTGAAGTGATAAATCTACTGGGATTGATGGCTCAAGATATGTGTGCTGATTTTTCTGGGTGTCCAAAAATGGTGAACCATCCATCTACCAGAAAATCATGACAAGATATAGCAAGGCAACCAAGCTGGAACCGTCGCCTGGACAGCCCTCACAAGGGGCAACGTCTGGTAAAAAACTGGAAAGTGAGAGGTGTTTTGGATTTCATTTATACGTGCAAAAACACTGATACATCAGAGTAAACTCATCGTTCCGCCTATTCAATCTCCGATTAGACTGTTTCCAGTTCCATAGAACCTGTCGAAAAGCGGATTCATAAATGGTCAGGACATCCATAGGCCTATTTATATATACGGATTTTAGTGCCCCATTCATTTTGGCCACTGCTCGGAAGTCAGGCTGCCAGATCCTTCGGCCCAGTATTTCCAGGTTCCTCAGCTTGGACAAAAAAGGTGCCAGGTGAGGCAGCAAAAAAGTCAGCCTGTTGATTGTCGATTTGTTGGGGGTTTACACTAATGTTGGTAAAACAATGCCATAAACCACCCATTTTGGAATGGTTGGAATCCCACCTATTTATGGTGATTTGGGGGATGGTTTATTATTGTTTTACCCACATTAGCTGCTTTGTTGGGGATAATCAGAAGATATCATAAACCACCAGTTTTTTTTTTGTAGCTATTCACCAACCTGTTTTTTTCACGGGTACAATAAACCATCCTATGACCCAACCATGACGGGGGCATAATAAACATCATCCCATTTCTAGGGGTATACCCAGTGCCATAAGCCTCCATTGGGGATGGTTTACTATTGGCTTTGCCACATTGGCTGATTGGGGGCCGGGATCATCATAAACCATGTAATTATAAGATATTATAAGTGTTTTGTAGCTATTCACCAACTTTTTTTTTCATGTGATGGGATAGGGAAATTGTTCATGACTCATGTTGGTGGTTTCAGGGTTGCTCCAGCTCAGTATAGCAAACTGATTCCCACAACAGTAAAATTGGTGATTTTACCTCTCTATTTAGCCAATCTACCACCCCAGCAACCCTGCTTCTTGGATTCTAGCAGTGGAAGTGGAAAAATGATGTGAATTGTCGGCGTTTACAATATATAATTGTTATTATATATTATATATATATTATTCATATGCGGGGATGTTACTGTTACCTTAGCATATCTCAACCGAACGATGCAGGTTTTGATATGAAATACTGCAAAACGGGTGGTTTTTCGGGATTTTTAATGTTAATTGCACATAAACGAATTATCAAACGAAAAGAAGGGGATTTGACCCGAACATGGGTTTGGCTAGAATCGAGGTATACTGAAAAAGTTTGTAAATTTGGACGGTGTAAGGGGGGTCCTTTGGATTTTCCACCACAGGATCATGGTCAGTTCACCCACTCTGGGATATGTTTGCCCCTCTGAAATTTATTGTTTTTTAATGTTCTTTTTCTCCCTCTATTAGGTCCCTCTATATTTCCATATGGATTTTCCCAACAATGGGAATTTTCTGCCCCAAAAATGAGTCCTATTTTCGTGGGCCGATCGCCTTCTCGAAGGTGCCACAGATGGAGGACGGAACACTGGAACTTGACGCTGAGACGTTGCTGAAGAAGACGCCTCTGCCGAAGGTGCGGTTCCGGGGCCGGCGCCTGGAGGATGGAGGTGGAGAGCTCGAGACCGGAAAGGATGAGAAGTTCGTTGATCTGGGGATTCAACCAGCTTGGGGATGGAATGATGAAGTGGAAAAGAAGGTGATAGTTTGAAACGTTTAGGTTAAAGATTGAGTGTCAAATGTGTAAATCATCACCAAGTTGGACCGTTGGATATCCCTCTCCTCTGGGTGTTGTTTTTTTGGCTGGAACACATCCCCAACTGAGATGATAGGCATAGGGATCCATAATGAAAGGGAAAGAACACACGAATCTCGCTGCTGCTTTCCAACCAATGATGAATTCCAAGCTATAAGATGAACCAGTGTTTTTTTCCTGGTTGTGAGGTTGAAGACAGTTTTCCGCTTTGGGTTAGTGGTTTAATTTCTTTCACCTTGCATCATAAATTGGGTAGAATCATCTCAACGGCGCCTCACCCTGGTGATTGAGGCTTCAAATTTATAGCATCACCGAATTATAGCCTCTAGTAATCTCTAGAGTACATTATCATTCTGATTCCAATATAGCCCAATATAGGTGTACGTTTCTTTTAGGTCACAATTGCTAAATCTGCCGATCTCACTGTATGATGCACCAAAAATATCTAAAAACAATGATGCTGATTTTGGACTTTTGTTGGTCGTCTCCCTACTTTTCCTACTTTTATTCACCATATCACCATTCTTGGTGGTTAAACCCCTATGTTTGTTGCTTAAACCACCATGTTCGTTGGTTCAAACCAACTTTCCGTCAGGCCGCAGCGGAATTCTCGAGCATCCACGTCGTGCAGACTTCAGGAGTTCAGTGGTAGTTTCCCTGAGATAGTGAAGTTGGTAAGAAACAAAAACTCGGTTTGGGGGATAGTTTTTTTTAAAGCTGTACCTGGTTTGTTTGGGATTATCATCCATTGTTTCGGAATCTCTATTGAACAACCACTATATTGAGATATGGGTTTGTCTCAAAATGATGGATATACACCCCTAAACCCAACGGTTGAGTATTTTCCATTTTTGAACATTGCCATGTGGGCATTTACCCCCTTTCCGACACACCCATATTTGCCGCTGGGTAAAAATCAACCAACGTATAACAAGGTCCTCTTTGTATGACTCGAACCTTTTGTATGGACTGTGGGTTTATAACCAATGTATGACTGGAGATATTCCATATGCAACCGGGGTATAATATGGTGTTATTACCATTTATTACCAGATATTACCCACTTGCTGACCGGGATGCTATCATCCACGTCCCCATTTCTAGTGGGGATTGAGTTTCAACTGGGTTCCAAACCAACTGGATGGTTGGACAAACCCGTATCGAAAAAATTGACCCAACAACAGCTCAAAGAGGAGGTTGGACCCTAGATCCACCCAAATCTGAGCTGAAACCCAAAAGCATGCGGCAGTGTTTGGGTGTTGGCTTGAAAAATGGTGGATATTGGCAAGAACACTGATCAGTCAAGAAACAAAACTGGACAAAACTGGATGTGTTTTTCATTGGGGACTCCAACGAATCATGTGAGACGTAGATTGCATCCCTGCCAACTATTTGCGGCGGAAGGTCCTAATGACATTTTACCGTTTCATGGGAAGAACTGCGCACTTCGGAATTTGTATGGTTCCTAGGCTGCCCCTTTGAAAGGGAGCAGGTATTAAACACAAACTGGTTCCTTCTGGCGCTTTGGGTAGTAAAAAGGATGCACTTGTGCGGGGGGGTGTGGAAGGATGGAACTTGTCAAGCCTGACAGCCTGCATTTGATGCTTATGCTGCAGCCTTTGCCCTTCAAGGTTTGAGTTTGAGTCTGTAGCTTTTTAAAGTTCGGGTAATGCCGCCCAAAGCTGTGCCACAAGGGCTCGACCAACCTTTGGAAAAGGGTGAGGCATGGTCTAAAGGCATGAGGCTGACCAATGAAAGCCCCAGCTGGATGTGGAAGCAATTCAGACTAGACCTTGCAAAAGGTGAAGACAGAAACAAGGCTGGCAGGAAACTCGGACAAGGAACTACTAGCCACGCAAGGAGACTGAAAAGGATTGCGCAAGCAAAGAAAGACCAACCAGCTCAGGAAGTGTGGGTGGAACTGGCCCTCTTGGCAAAGGGATGCAAGAGACTATGATGATGGGGGCTGGCTCAAACAACCTTTGGAAAAGGGTGAGGCATGGTATAAAGGCATGAGGCTGACCAAGGAAAGCCCCAGCTGGATGTGGAAGCAATTCAGACTAGACCTTGCAAAAGGTGAAGACCGAAACAAGGCTGGCAGGAAACTCGGACAAGGAACTACTAGCCACGCAAGGAGACTGAAAAGGATTGCGCAAGCAAAGAAAGACCAACCAGCTCAGGAAGCGACGATGAGGGCCAGTGAAACCATCTTGAAACCTTTGAAAAAAGGGGAAATGAAACAGAAACAGCCCAGCCTATGAGGAAAACTGAGGAAGCGCTGCCACAAAAACCTTTGAAAAAAAGGCGGAGGGAGGCAGCAAAGTAAGTAACCTTTGACAAAAGGTGCGGAACACGAAGCAAACACCTTTGGAAAAAGGGCCCAATTAAAGGACGCGTGACTTTCCAAAAAGCGCATGTTTCACCTGCATGTTTTTGGCCATCTCAAGTTGTTGCCATTGCTTATGTAGTTAGCGGAAGCAATCCAAGGACTTTCAAGAAAATGGTGATAAACCAGTCGATTTGGGGGTACTCAATTTTCAGACTCCCTTACTGTAATTCATGTTATTGCTTCTCAGTTCGCAGTGGCAGCAACTTGACGCAGAAACTTTCAGGCCTGAGCACGCCATGAGGATTATTGGAGGAAAAAAGAAAGCCAAAACAAACAAATAAACACTAAACTATGAACATCCAAAACCATATTTTCATCATTCATATATGTGTTTACATTCTGCCTTGCTCACTTCCTTCAATGGCAATACACGTGAATACATGACTATGAAGAAACGAATGTTTTGAATTTGTATGCGCGTGTACAACATGTATGGAGCAATTTGGATATATTTGGACATTTGTTTATGCACTTTCCATGCAAAGGCCAGGCAAATCAGCCGGGCCCTCCACCAGGAGTCAGTGCGAAGATCGCAGCCGCGCAAGTGAAGAATTCGGCGGCCAAGATTGGGACGCTAGGCGTTGGATGGTCATGATTGGTAACATTTGACCATTTTGGTGTGTCTGAAAATGGTTACCCTCTGGTAATTCAATGAACATAGCTATGGAACATGGACCATTCATATTTGATTTACCTATTAAAGTGGTGATTTTCCATAGCTATGGTGAATTAGTAATTCACCATAGCTATGGGAAAAAAATGCTATTGTGTTTTGTTCCGAAAATAGCAATCCAACCACCAGGGAATATGATGATCATCCAGAAGATTTTAAGGGTTTTCCCTTTAGATTTTCAGACACACCCATATTTGTCAGCACTGGTGAAATATGTCAATTCCCACACATGGAAAATTTTTTGTCCCAAAATGATCCACGTCGCAGATTCGCCAAGGAAACCCTGCGTGGTTCATGATTGGCCCACTTTGCCGGCCGATGCAAAGGCTGAATTTGATGTGCCGTGGTGGCAGGTGTTGGAGATGACCCCAGCCAAGGAGAAGACCTGGGAAATTCTGGGGGAAAATTTGAAGTAACATCCTGGAAGAAAAATTACCAGTTGGGGATGGGAACTTTACAACCCATTCATTGTGATTTACAGGATGGTTATATTATCGGGTTTAGCACATTAGATGTTTCCCCAAATGTACCTATCTATCCTATCTTTAGCATCTAGAACATTTATAGCATTCTTATCACGTCTTATCTCTCTCTTTTGGGACACCATGTTATCTTTTAAAGGAACCGACAACTATGGGACCGACACTTCTGCACCTTTCCTAGATATTGTGGTCTCAAGAGGATATAGATGTCTCCAAAACTTGCTTACCCTCCGGTAATCAAACATGGCAATTGAAAATACCCTACAAATGGAGGTTTTTAGCTGGGAAAATCTGCAGATGATTTCTATAGATTTCTCCAATGCTAACAACTCCAAAGTGGTTGAGACATCGCCAAGGCCTTGTATGCTCTGGGCAGCGATCTGATCCTGAAGGTCTTCGTGTGTTTTGGAGCTGTGATGGATGCCACTGATGCCACTGAAAGATGAGGGTGGAAAAAGATAGAAACAAAGATGCTGTGTGTTGGTCACTAGTTCGAAACTTGTCAATTGTCCTAGTTTTTTTCGGATGTTTTGGGTGAAGTTTGCAGGTGTTCTCACTGATAGAACTCTATTCCTATGAGTTGCCCATACTACTTAACGAACTTCCTGGACTGCAGGTCCAAACTCATCCCCCCAAAATGGGCAAGTTAACCCCCAAACAAAACATCCGCCTTACTCTAGCCTACACGTAATTAATGACCTTTATCATCCTTTCTCTCTATAAACATGTGCAACACCCATTTCAAGGAGAAACAAGGGACAAGTTTGGACCTACATTTGTGGTACGTGCTTGTGCGGTCTTGACAACCATCACCACTTGGGGTGAGGGGGCCGTTGACAGGGCGCCAACCGAGCTACTTTGCTGGTCTTTGTGGGAGCTGGAACCCCTGGAGAGATGGCTCTGGCCGTGATTCTGGCCATGTCGCTTTCGCAGAATTTGTGGGGCTCGCGATGGGGCGGGTCAAAACAGACACACGGAGACCTTGCCTTCCCTTAGTGTTAATTTCAAAAGATGATATCAATGAACATCATGAAAAACGATGATAACTGATGAACCATCTAATTCGGGGGATTCGCGATTCTGAGACCAACTCTATTTTTGGGGGGATCACCGAAATGGGATGATTTGCTACCAGCATGAACATGATCGAATTCCGTGGGCCGTGGGCCCAATGATTTGTTGTGACCCAACGATTTCTTCAAGTTTGATTTTGACCTACACATCCAGTGGCAGCTTGAAGGATGAAACATGATGAAACCATAACCAACTTGTTGGCATTTTGATGTTTGCTCCCTTGGAATTGGATGTGAAGCGGTCAATGTTTCACCCGTGCCAAAATATTGTGAGGGAAATGGCTGGGTCTGGGATGATCGAAGTCAGCTTGAAGTCAGCAGCGTTCGTGCATTTGTATATCAAAGATACTGATAGTAAAAGTTACGAAAGTCAGAATATGCTTCAGCTTGGCATTCCGACAACGCTTTAAGCGATTGTCAACCTCTTTAAGCGACGTCGCTGTTGTCTGCCCCGCCTGAATGAGGCTTCCATTCCGCAGGGGATCCCAGAGGGAAAGGGCCAACATTCTGATTGAGCAATGGATGGAATGGGATATCCTATTTTTGAGACAAACCCGTATAAACGATGTAGCCTATTTTGACATACACATAAATGTGTACTACATGTATAAAAAGCAAGACCCTGCTTAGATCCATAGGGTTGTACTACCCACTTATAGAGTTGCTAGTATAGAGTGACGCGTGGAATGACAGGAGGTGTTGAGACATGGATGATGGAGGCTACTTAAACATCTTAAGCACTATGAATCTTAAGATGATCAAATGGACTAGCATGTGTGCCCCAGAATGGTTGGCCATACCGGCAATACCCGTGGTCTGTTTGGTGGTTCGTGAACAGATCATATTTGTTGGAAGGGTTTGAATCTCCGACTCCGGCTGTGTCAGAAAAAAAATAAAACAGGGTTGCGGCAACATTGGTAATTTTAGCTCTGTATCATAGTGTCCCCAGCGTCGACCTTGAGTGTTGAAGCAACCCTGAAAAAAGTTCTCAACTCATCTGGTGGTTTCTTAGAATGGGGGATCCCCAAAACCATTGGACCATAGGTCTTGATACTAAAATTGCAATAATGGTCTAGTTTAGGAAACCTCCATCTATCCCCATCATTAACACTTCTGTGATTTACGTATATTGCCAGACACACATACATCCCGTAGCTGATTCTGCAGGCCCAAAACCTGGAAGCTGTAGCAGATCAGCAGTGATGAGAATGATAAGCCGACCTGGTAATAGAAAATCAAGCACTGATAGATGATTTCATAGATGATTACCATTTCCAAAATTGACATAGACCCTGCCAAATCTTGGGGTGGAAGATTCGTTGCTACCAGAAACTTATTATTTTCAAGTTCTATGTTAATTTACTAGAGAGAGGATAGTTGTTTTAATTGTCTATCCTCAGGTGTGTGTATAGTATGCTCCTCTCGCTGTTCCATTCATGATTCATACAATACACATGAGTGTCCTACACACAGTCGAAGGCTTGTCACATCTTTTTTGCGCCTGTACAGCATTGACCCAGCCGGACAGATTCGAGGCATTACCAGGTTTTAATCATCAACCACCTATAATTTCTCAACAATATCCCCCTATTTTCAGCGGTTAAAACCCCTAGTCATAGTCTTTATGGATATTTATGGACTCTATCTTTTGTTGAATGAGTCCCATTTAAAAAGCCAATGTTTATCGCCCAGCCGCCGTCACCAAGGTGGCATCCAATTGGCTTATGTGACTCCAGCAGAGGACTTCTGGGGGACAAAACAGATGGAGAGGGGGGATTTCATCGACAATTTAAGCGACATTCATGAAATAATTCAACACACATGGCTACTTCAATATGAATTTGTCCAACTTTGTATGACATTTAACAAAACATGGAATTCATACGAACTTGTCCAACAAAGTCCAGCAAAAGGGGTATCATGATGTATCATGATTATTATGATGATGTTTGCTAAAGGTGTACTATGTTCATCCCGTTTCACTTTCCAAGCTCGTGTCCCCACCCAAGATATAAATGGACCAACAAACTGCTAGAAGACTGTCCGTTTGGAAGGTGCAAACATGGTGCAAATGGGTGGGTTAAAAACTGTGGTATTCCAAATCCCATTTGAAGGTTTCCTAAAATGAAGATACCCCTAAATCATAGGATTTCCCGTTATAAATAATCCATTTTGGGGATCCCCCACATATTCAATCCCCATGAACCCCCTATTTATTCTCATCATTGTCCCCTCTAAAATTTCAACAGATTCGGGGAAATCTGCCATTTTTGGACAAACCCAAATAACATATTCTTGGTCAGATATTCCATTACAATCCATTTCCCCAGAGATGATCCACATTTTCTGAGAATCCCCAATTTTCACGAGAGAAATCTGCCACTTGGAGGGTCACCCCACTTCAGGGACTTGCGTTCCGCAGGGGTATTACCCTGTTGGGAGGACAGTGGGATGATCCTCCAAGTACTAAGTATCAGTTGATTGTGTTGGTTGGTTTATAAACACCATTAACATCCATTCACATCTATTCACATCCATTCACATTCATTAACAATCCATTCACAATCCATTCACATCCATTAACAAGCCATTCACATCCATTATATAACATCCACTAGTAACTAATATATCCATGAACTCTAGTTAATCCTAGTGTTTCCAAGCCAGGACTACGAAGATCCCCTGGAGCTTCTCACCTCCCCCAGCGGCGTCTTCGAGTACCACGCCGCGCAGCCGGAACGCATGGGCCGCGCCGCCCTGGCCGCCATCTTTGGCACCTCGGAACCGGCGACAAATCGCTGGGAAATCCTGTGTAAATTGGGGGTTTTAATGGGAAGATCACCTACAAATGATGGATTTTGATGGATTTGTTTAATGATTTTTCATGGATTTGTTTGGAGTAGTGATTTTTGGCGTACTTTCCCAATGGGAAATACAGCGTTTCGGGAATCAATGGGGAATATGTTCGTAGTCTTTTGGCAGTTCCTGAAGCAAATCAAAGTTTCCACAACACTAAAAAATTGGGATTTGACCAACGGAAAAGGTGATTTGATCCAAAGATTGTGATTTTTGTTCACGATGACCATGGTTTAGACTCACCAGCCAAAGCTTGGGATTTGAAACAAACATGAGAATTTCAGCAGTGGTGGAATAGCCAAAATACGCTGGAACTGAAGCAATGACCATGGTGATGGTGATGCGCTTCGGGCTGATCAGCAGTAAACGTGGATATGAAGTAATACAAACAGGAGTTTACCACACAACGACATGGATCTAAGCAACACGAATGCTGATGTTGTGCAACGAGAAATATGGTGATTGGTCAAAATCTGGGAGATGAAACAACAAAAACTCGAGATTTAGCCGACAAGAGTAGAGAAGGTAGGGGGGAACCCACCAAGCAAAATGGCACCAAGTCCTCGCCAGCAAGATGGATGGATGGGTTCAAACCACCTTGCGCAGTTAAGATGTTGTTTTCTCAAAGATATTGAAGGACACCTGATCCAAACCTTGTGAATTTCGTATGACCTGTTCATGTCCTTGGGATATCTGGGATATTTCGAGATATCTTGCCCTGAACTTGGTGACATTTGTTCAAGACCGAGGCCCGCTGGGCGATCGGACATTTAAGAAAGCGTTGAATGAGTGGAAACCCTTGCGTTCCTGGGCTGAAACTCAGCTTCTTCTGGTTGAGTTTGCTATTGAAAATGGCCCATTTAGTTCGATGATTTACCTATAAAAATGGTGATTTTCTTTTGTTATGTTAGTTTACCAGAGGGTGATGGTTTCAGGTTTTCTGACATTTTCTGACCTGAAAAATCTGAGGGACTTTTGAATCAGGTAATTGGAGAATGTTGGGACCTGCTGATGGCGATGGAAAGGTATGGAAAGGTATGGAAAGGTATGGCCAGGTATGGAAAGGTATGGAAAGGTATGGAAAGATATGGAAAAGTATGGAAAGGTATGGAAAGGTATTTTGGCACGTCTTGGACTGATGACTGAGTTTGTGGACAATCAAAGATGGACCTAGAATCAGGCTTTGAACATTCAATTTCAGTGGGGGAGATCGTTGCTACCAAATCGGTTCAGCAAAGTGCAGGGTTCTCACCATGTGGCCTTTTGATAATATCCAAACTATGAAACTTGACTCGCTGGAGCTCCAAAATCCAATCCGAGATTGATCTTCAGGCTCCTCCAAGAATCTAAAGACACCAATTCTAGCTGATTTTGTCTATAAATTATATATATATACATATCAATATTATATCATATTATGTATATACCATGTATATATAATATATACTGTAAATATATATATACACATACATCTGCAGATGAATATGTAGATACTACTGCATATCATATCCCAATTCTCATGGTTTTTATTCCTGCCCAGGCTCCGTGCCTTCACCCCCTGCAATCTCTGGCAGGTCCCGACTTGCATCCCGAAGAGAAGCCAGCGCCCTTCAAGATTGGCGCGTTGGACCTGCCCATGGCAGCTGGGATGATGGCAGGGCAGGGGGGTGTTTGAGATATGGATGATATAGATATTTATAGATGGATCAGTAATTCTAGATGGTATAACACTATAGGTAAGATGATATAGATGATATACCTGGTATGACAGATCTACATCTAATTAAACAAACATATCACCTGAGGATCTAGCTTATGTCTTATGTGATATGTATATATATATATATACATAGTTGAAATAAAAAGGGGAGGATTTGACTCATGGGGATATAAACACGATTGAACACGTTTGACGTTTCGAAGAGATGTTCCATCCTGAGCAGAAATGGGATGACAGTGCCAAAGGCCTAGAGGACGCTTCCATCACCTTTTTTTGGTATATATACACCCCCCAAATGGAACAGCTGACCAAATGTATGTTGGTGTAGATCTGAGTTTTGTTGGCGAATACCAACATTTGTTGGTAGATTCCCAAATATTTGCATTTTTTTGCTGGAAATCGCATTAGTTCTTGGTGTCTTAATCATTGTTTGTGTTGGTTAAACCTTATTAAATGTTGGTCCTTCAACCGCCATTTCGACCATTTCTGTTGCTTAGGTGACCTATGAGGGCGAGTATTCCGCAGGAATTGAGCGCCTGGCCACACTGTTGGTGGATCACTATGGCAACGACCTCTTCCCGGTGGTGTCCGTGGGTGACCTGGCATTGGAAGATGTTGGAAGAGGGGTAAGAGCTTCGGGTACATGGCAAAGCTGGCAGGAGAATTTTCAGAAAATGAATGGTTACCCTATGGTGTCATTAGACCTAGTAATGGGAAATCCCCTATAACTGGAGGTTTTAATGGGACAATCATCTATAAATAGTGGATTCTCAATTGCCACGACTGATTCCCGGAAGGTAATTCATCTGCAACAAAGGGCACCGTAATGGGTATACTGCATTGGAAAAAACAACTGGGAAGATTCAAGCCATGCCCTCTGGTGTCATCAGCAACCCATTGTCGGGTAGTGAAGATGATGAACAGAAGACGAAAGCACGCCCTTTAGGGCCTGATCTGGCTGTTGTCAATCCAGTCGCTTGAATTCATTCTTGCAGCAGGTAAGCTCCCTGAAATGCATAACATTTGGACCAGTTAGTTGCCCTCTGGGTGTGGCGTCGCTTCGATGCTCTCAGACACGTCTCATGCAGAATCTAGAGGTTTAGCTCCTCCCTGGTCCGATTTTGCATTATTGTTGTTCATCCTCGTCCTCGTCCTCCTCATACTCGTCCTCCTTCTAACTATTATAGTATATATCCTTGATTATCCTTGTACATCCTTGTCCTCCTCCTTCTCCTCCCCATCATCATCATCATCATCATCATCATCATCATCATCATCATCATCATCATCATCATCATCATTATCATCATCACCCTCATCCTCATGATCCTCATGATCCTCATGATCCTCATCATCCTTGTCCTCATCATCCGTAACATGATTCTCATCAGCATCCGCATTCTCATCAGCAGCTGATATTGGCCGAAACCACCTCACAATCTCAGGCGAGACTGGAGACGCTTTGGGGTATGGCGCCTTGGTGGCCATTTCTGTCAAAATCATGGATTGTGGCATCTGTGGTATTCAAAGATTCCGCTCTTATGTATAAAAAAAACATCTGAATTAATATTGTTGACCCATCCCTACATGGTTTCTCGGAGTTAGATGCAGCAAATATCCAGAAAAGAAGGTCTGTTTCTTGGGGAGAAACTACGGGTTTTCTATGTCGATGTTTTTCTTATCATCTCAAATGACGAGTCCTTGTTTCTTCTTGGCATTGATGGTTCAATCACTTGCACCAGTCGAAGATCCCAATTTTTGGTCTTGGAACATGAATTTTAAACCGTTGAACATGGTCTCTGAGACGATTCCTGAAGCAATCTGACAGAAAGGATGGTTTATGAGTAGTTGCTGTAGTAATGATTGCAAATAGATACTGCTTGTACAGTACTTAGATGGTCCCTGGGATTAGTTAACAGGTTAGTAACATTTAGTGCTAATCCATGATTTTCTCATTTTTTAAAACCAGTTACTAACCACTGATGACTTCGTCCGACCAGGTGATGACTTGTTGGAAGCCCTAGCTTCAAAGGCCCCTTTGTTCGAACTGGGTGCCAATGGAGCCACGATTTATGGCTGATGTCATGGTGGTTTAATGGGACTTAACGAACTTCATGAGATCTAACTGGGAGTTTTTTTAACTATGATGTTGAAGAAGTATTACCCTTTGGTTATTTAACATAGCCATGGAAAATCCACCATGTTTAATAGGTAAATCATCATAAATCATCTAGCAAATGGGCCATTTTCCATGGCTATGTTAAATAACCAGAGGGGAATACTTGTTGTTCTTGCCAGTTGTAGATACAGTACCATTGGTTATACCTAACCACCAGCGAGATGCATATGATGGGTATAAACTTGTTACATATATCTCCATTACATCAGATGTGTCCCATGAATATATTCCAGACTAATTTCCACTACATATTCTCTGGGAAACTTAACCCCATTGTACCTCACTCTTCTGATTGTTAGGATTGGGTTTTTTCATCCCGATGGAGGTGTGGTCCGTGACTTTTTTTAATTTTCCGAGGATTCTTAGTACATTATATATATATACAGTACTAACTCATATTGAATCATTAAGTTTAGGGGTTGTACACGATGAATTTGATAAGCGGCACGACAAAGAAGTACTCGTCACTGATTTCAGTGTACACCGAAGATTTGGCGGCAGTCCAGCACACATCTAGTGGTTTTAAGTATGCGTTGCTTTCTATAGCTACCTGCGATAATATCCCAATTGAGATCATATTGTTGAGATAGGCTGAAAGCAAGGTGTAGACCATTTTCCTTGGGTTCCCGATGGGTTTTCCATGTAATCAGGGAGCAGGGGCCGGTTGACCCCCATGGAATCCACATCAATTGCCCAGGAAACCTATGAACAGTGGTTTTCCACTCGTATTCCCACGCTTGTTGGTTCTTCGCCCCTTTTTTTTGATAATTTAACTCCCCCCATAGATCCTGATCTATATCCAGACTTATCACTATATTTGTATGTAACGACAAATTTCGCTCGAATTTTCCAATGGATTCGCATCATGATTTTGTTGGAAACGGTTTCTGCAACACGTTTTTTTTTCCAGGACTGCCCCGGATACTACTTCTCCCATGCTTCTGGCGAGACCTGCAAGAGCCCTGAGGCCTGGTCAAACTTCGCGATGGAAACCATGACCCATTGAGTTCGATCATTTAACGAGCTCAAGCATGGTGAATTGTCCATGTTAAAAAAATACTAGATGCGCAGTGTTCAACTTCCCTCTTGCTTGGGTAACACCATGACATGTGTAGTTGAGGAACTACTGCCTGGTAGAATTGAGAGGATGATAAATCATCCATTGTTGGAATCCGTATGAACAATGACCTCACGAATGCCATCATAGATGGGTATAGGTCAAAATGATCAAACCACCTATCCATGGACCCATGGATATTTTGAACAAATGTCTCACCACCGAGAGACCAGCCTGGTCGATGAAATCTCACATTTGGTCCCATAACATGGGTTGTCAGGCCACCATATCTTGTTCAGCTTGGTGAAGGGTACGTTTGATGCTTCAAATGCTTTGTTTGAAAATAGAGCACCCCCAAATCAATCATCTTGATTCCCCATTAACAAGTTTTGAGGTAAATCCTCCATTTCCAGAGACACACGCACACACAAACACACGCAAAAGAAACAAGAACGCATCGACCAGCACGGGTGTTTTTGGGGCCCTTCCGCTCTTCCACCCACAAGTTCTCTCCGGCTGCACATTGGTGAGTTGAACCGTTGACCCTTGGTCACTAGCTTGGTTTTAGGTGAATTCTACAAGAAGCAATGGATTTACCGGCAGAATTTCTAGGATAAACTATCACCCTGGAAAGGCAACTGTTCAACAAGCATGGTTCATAAGTTCCCTGACTGGAGTTGTAGTCATTTTTGTTACAGCTTACCACATGAGATAAGTAACTAGTCATGACAGCACTTGTCTACCAGCTACCTAAGTTTCCCTAAACTGCCCTAGAGCCTGAAAGTCCAGGAAGACCCCACCATGTTATCCATTCTAATCCCACATCAACCTTTCAAAAATCACCCCATATTTCTCACCCTGGTGTTTTTTTCCACCAGCGACCTTCCGCCTCCGCAGATCAGGCGTATGGCAAAGTGGAGCTACTGAAGGCCATCGGAGCTGCAAAGAAGGCCCAGAAGACCGTGGTGATCATCGCGGTGCCGCGGTCAGCGCGGTCAGCCATGGTGGTTTTTCAACGAGGGAAAAATGACCCGAAGCCGAAACCTTTGGCAGCTGAGGATTGTAGGAATCCCCATAGATTTTCCTGGGTTTGTTATCCACCATTTGGGGAATCTATATATGAGCATCTTTCTTGAAGTCCGTCTTTATGTGACAGTTGCGGAATGAATTCAATACTTTTGTTGTTTTTTCGCTCAAGCCCCCCTACTTGACCTCGGATGCGTGGCCTCATTCCCATAGCTGCGGGTGCCGCGTCTGGATTTGGGTGGTGGTTGCATAGCTGGACAGCGCAAGTGGGATCCCATACTTTGGTGCAGGGTATCAATCAACTGGTTCTGGGTGATAGTGAGATTGCTGATTTCCCTTTAGTGCGAGATACCATTCATAGTTTGTGGCAATTGACTGGTCTGATCTTAGCGTGGGAACTTCGGTGGGAAATTCGAGCTTTGGCCTGGTATCTCATTACTTTGATTCTCTTTATTCTGCATTGGATCTATCTTGCTTTCGTCTGGTTGGGTGGAGTCCGGGCTCCTTGCTCTGGGAACTTGGCCTCACCTACAATTCAGCAGCTGCCACGAACAGAACGGGGTGCAGACCTTACCTGCATGGCAGCAGCCATTGCGCAGTGGCGGGTGGAGGCGGTGGAGCTCCGCCGTTTCCTGTAGGTTCTTTCCTGTTGATAGCACGCCCGCCAGATTGGGACGAGGTATGGTTGGCCAGTTACACGGCAGCCGGCGATGCGGTTTGTCGAACCACGGATGCTGCTGGAGGAGATTGGGTGTGGGTGGTCGTGAAACTGGCCCCCTTACATGTGAAAGCTCCCATGGTAGCGCCAGATGGATCTCGAAGGGCCCCAGCTGGTTTGGATGTCAACAGTATCAACTGGATATATACCCCACCCGATTGTGCACAATGGTGGGTTCCAGATGCAGTGGAGATAGTAGGACTCACGCAGGAAGCCGGGCTGATTTGCAATCACCTTGCAGCCAACCCAGGAAGCTTAGTGGTGAACACAGCTGGGGTCGGCGGACCGTTGGTCCCGTTTGCTCTCGGTCCTCAAGGTGTGATGGCGCCTGGTGGAGCTGGAGTCCAAGGTGGAGGACAAAGCCAAGGGGCTGCAGGGCTGGGATTAGGTGGCGGAGAAGCAAGCCCTTCAGCAGCCGAAATCAAGGCTTTAGAGGCTGCAGTTCAGCAGCTCCAGGCCCTGGCCATTTCCGACAAGAAGGACAAGAAGAAGGATCGATCCCGGAAGAGTTCGAAGAAGGATCGCAAGCGGTCCAGGGATCGCAAGAAGTCAAAGAAGAAGAAGAAGAAAAGCAAGAAGAGCCGCAAGTCTTCAAGCTCAACCTCTTCGAGCTACTCCACCAGTCGATCCCGGTCCAGAAGCTCGAGCTCCAGCTCCAGGAACAAGAAACCACTGGTGTGGAAGGAGTCTGGAAGAGACAAAGATGTGAGCTTCTCACATCTCAGTCATGTAGAGCAACTGAAGTTCAAAAAGAAGGGCGACCTCATCAACTTCGCTGCTCGCCATCCTGGGGCCTTGACAGCTCATTTCCTGGCCGGAGTGTACGCCAGGTTGTCCAAGGGAACCATTTCCCGATCATCCCAGCTTCGGGATGTGTCGGCGACAGCATGGGCTCATCAGTTTGCTGGCCTCACGGAAGTGAGAGATATGAAGGAGGTGGTCACCCTTGCAGAGATCTTAGACCACGTGAACAGACGGGAGATTGCTCGGGCTTTGGATGTGCTATGCCAAAGAATTTTGGCAATACAGTCAGCGAAGGGAAAGGGAGGCAGCTGGGAGAAGGCGGAGAACTTGGAGCTTGTGAATACTCAGAAGTCCCTCGCTCCATCGTCAATGCTTGCTCTCACCAACGCATGAGGCGGAGGAGGTTCTGGGCCGCCTGGTGTCGCATGGGTGGAATGAAGGATTCACCAGAAGGGTTTGACAATTTTTTCCTACGTTCTGTCAGGGCTCTCCGGGTTTGTTTGGATCAATTTGGTTGGACTTTACATGGTGGTGACTCTCCTCAGTCTGTCTTTGCGAAGCTGGGCGTGCTCAGAGGCAAGCATGAATTTGAAAGGTCTTCCAATGGGAAGGCTGGTTGGTCGCCAGACTCAGTGTTTCCTCTTCCCCCCATCACGGTGGATGGCAAGTTGGTGTCAGATGCTGGTTCGAAAGATAGGCAGACTTCACTGATTTTCCATGGGGGCAACTTGGTTCTGGATGTGCTTAATTGGATGCATGGTGGCAGGGACACCCGTGATGTGCTGTCCTCTGCGCACAGGAGGGTCCATTCGCGTGTGGTGGATGGGCTTTTGGCTCAGGTGTTGACTGATGAGCCCATATTGACTCCTCAAGGAGTTGATCAATTTTTGCGACAGACCCAACTCTACACTGGCTCCGGTGTGGTGTTAGCACTTGGGACGCGTGGAGGTGTTCCCGATACAGCTGCCGATGTTCCGTTGGCATCACATTTGGAGGAACACTATCCTTTGTTGGCTAAGCAGGTTGTTCGACCAGATGCACTGCTGCTGCCTTCATCACGGAGGCCCAGACGGGTCAAGCGTGGCTACACCTGGCTGAGTCCCACGTATCCTGAGTTGGTGAAACGCAACATCAAGGCTGGGCTTCACAAACCCAAGAAACCTCATCAAGTAGCGATGCATAGAGGGGTCAAATGTTTGGCGGGGGCTTTTGCAGTGGCCAAAGATCAACATGAAGATAGGGTCATAACTGATCCCAGCGTCAATCAACTTCTTGATCCCGATAAGCTTCCTAGACCCAAATTTGCATACATCCCGAAGTTGCGGGCGGTTTCGGTGCCATCCTCTGGAGTGATAGCCGTGTCGAAGAGAGATGCTCGTCATTACTTCCATCGGCTGCGCATAGGAAGGCGATGGCACCGTTGGCTTTGCGGTCCACCCATTGAGATGACCAAGAAAAGTGGGGGCAGCTCAGTCATTTATCCTGCCTGTCGATCAACTCCCATGGGGTTCGGTCCTTCTGCTGGCTGGGCGCAGGGGTTAACTGATACGGTTACAAGTGATGCTGGTTTACCTCAATCCCATCGTGTTCATCCTGATTTTGTAGTTCCCTCCTCTTTTCCACTCTGGGGTTCCATTATTGATGATATTTGGGCTTTGGAACATGTTGAAGAAGGGGGGCAAGCTACAGTCGGGCCGGACTGGCTGAAGTCAGCTGAAGCCGCATGGGTGTGCCGTGGGGTCAAGCCCAACGTCAAGAAGACAGTTGACGGTGCATTGGGGGAAGAGATCCAGGGTTTTTATGTTCATCCACATGGGCATTGGGTAGGACTATCTCATGAAAAACGACGTCACTTATTTCAGTGCTCTATTCATGTTCTCTTGCAGCGCCGGATTCCATTTGGTGTTGCAGAGCGGCTGATTGGTAAACATGGGTTTGCTCATTCAGCTCGACCGTGCATGAGGTCCACCTTTGAGCAGACCTATGTCTGGCTTACGGAGCAACGGATGGTGAGGCGTGGCCGCGGCCGGAAATTGGTGGAGCTGCCAGGGGAGGTTTGGTTAGAATTGATGATTTCAACTTTATTGCTTCCTTTTGCGCAGTTCAATCTATCGGCCGAGTGGTCTCCTCGGGTCGAAGCATCGGATGCATCGATGACAGGCTTGGGCAGAGCCATTGGCATTTTGCCGAGGCACGTGGTGCAAACAATTGCAAGATTTTGCGATCACCCAAACGTTTACACCAATTTAAAACTTCCTTGGGGTATTGGTCTCAATGAAGAACATAAGTGTCCATTGCGTAAGGTTAGACTGCCCATAGCCAGGGTTAAATGGAAGGAGATAGGAATACCCTGGTGCCCTGAGCATATTACTCTCGGCGAATCTGATGCAGTTGCATGGAGTATTGATGATCGACTGAAACACAATACATCGCTGCACGGGGAAAGGTACGTTCAAATCCTTGACAGTGCGGCCATGGTTGGGGCCTTGTCCAAAGGGCGCTCGTCCTCTCGGTTGATCAATGCTAGATGTCGAAGAGTAGCTGCGACAAACATTGCTGGTAACTCTGATGGTTTTTATGCATGGACCCCTTCAGCTGAAAACCCTTCCGACCCACCTTCTCGATGGTTTGAGCCGTCATCCAAGGTTGGGCCTCTTCCGGCTGAACTGGATAGTGCTGAGCCGGTGCTGGATCTGCGAGAGCTCTTGCAGTTGGATGATGGTGATAGTTACTATTTTATCCATTTTTGTTCAGGGCCTGAACGTTCCGGCGATTTGGCAGATTGCATTGAAACCCTCGCTTCACAGCATGGTATTAAGATTCGAGCTCTACGTGTAGATCCCTTGGCGCAATTTCATGCTGGTACAACATGCAGGGGGGACTTATTGTCTACTTCATGTGGTTTGCTATAGTTGGATTTAATTCACAACAAGCGAGTCATTGGTGGGTTTGGGTCCCCTCCTTGCAGCACGGTGTCAGCAGCTCGTCACGTTCCGCTAGTGGGGCGAGGCGGCCCTAGGCCACTCAGGTCTCGGGATCAACCGTGGGATCCGCTACAGTATTGCACTGACAAAGAGAAACATGCTGTCAACATTGGCAACGCCTTATTTTTGATTTGCATTGGATTATTGGGCGAGATTGCATTTCAAGGGGGCCGGGTGGGCTTAGAGCATCCTGCTGATCGAATGAGGGAACCTTATACATCGTTCTTTCATACCCCTGAAGTGAAGCTTTTCAAAGAGGTTTTTGGTATGGGCTATTATGTCTCGCATCAATGCCGGTTTGGGGCTGTTTCTACGAAACCCACTGGGCTATTGTTACCTTTTGGTTGTGGCGCTATTCAGAAGTTTTGCAATCATCGCTGGGGCCATGATCCTTTGATTGGGAGATTGCCAGGCGGAAGTTACAAAACCACGCCCGCAGCACGATATCCCAAGGAATTCTGCCAATCCATAAGTAGACTTTTTGTTTCTCGATTGGTGGAAACTCGGAAAAAAGGGTATATCTTTCCATTCGCTCCACGCCGTGCTGCTGATTGTTCAGCATACGAGCCGTGGTCTCAGTCAGTGGATGTTCGGTGGAGATGGCCTGAGCCGCGTCCAGCATTTCTTGTTGGGGAGCTTGAGGCCATCAACAGTTTCAAAGTACTTGGGGGCCATCAATCGGCTCAATGGTGAGTTGGAATAGCATAACCGAAGATGGGCTGATATGAGCGATTTGCAGCAAGATATGTTTGTTGCAGAATGGCTGTTGGATTGCTACGAGTCTGGTTTAGGGAAGACAGAATCCGCTTGGGCGTTATCCGCTCTGCAAAAGATTTTCCCTAGAGCATGCTTGAAAACATCCTGGAAAGTTTTAGATGCCTGGCAGCAGCAGGTGCCAGTCAAACAAGCTCCAGCGGCACCACCGGAAGTGATACACGCATTGATTTCTATGGCTCTACTCCTGAATCGTCCTCATTTGGCTTGCGCTATGTTGCTTTGCTATGTTGGTTTATTGCGAGTTCGCGAGGCTCTCAATCTAACCTGGGATGATGTCATTATAGATCATAGTTGTGTCACTCTCTGTTTGGGTCGCACAAAGCGTGGCATGGAGCAGCGTGTTGTCCTCAACAATATAGCAGTTTGTGCATGGATAGCTCAGTATGCTGTGCGTTTTCCATCTCAACATGGGCATGATTCCTTCTTGAAGTTGTCCTATAGTTCTGCTCTGCGAGGTGTGCGGCGTGTTGCTGAACTTTTAGGGCTGGGCAATTTGCATCTTACCACACATTCCTTTCGTAGATCTGGGGCTTCTGAACTTTCGAGGCAAGGAATGGCCTTATCAGACATTCTGCTTTATGGCCGATGGTTGAGTGACAAAGCTGCCAGAGATTATATCAGGCGAGGTGAGGTTGCTATGATCCGTGCCAAGCAACAACTTCATGCTGGTGACTGGACACGTATTCTGCGATGGGGTTCTTTTGCCTCGAAAGCATGGCCGTGCTATGACTATATGTATCAGCAGAACAATTTTTCTGTAGACATGAGGCGTTTGACACCTCAGGCCTTAGCTCAAGTAGAGGCGCATTTGTTTCTGCAAGCGCAACTTCCCAGTGGTTTGGTAAGAGTGGAAAGGGATGCATTGGCATCTCAATAGCGCGCTATGAGGAATGAATTTCAAATCCTTGAGCTTCGAAAGATTCGATGCTGGTCGTCATTGCCATACATACAGTCCCTGCATGGAAGAAAAGATTGTGCCCGGAAGGGGCTGATGAGTGCAGCCTTGAAGTCACATTAAATGAGCATCTTTCTTGAAGTCCGTCTTTATGTGACAGTTGCGGAATGAATTCAATACTTTTGTTGTTTTTTCGCTCCCCACGTGCAGACGCACCCCAGACCCACCCTAAGGGTACCTGGCGGAAAGGGATGCATTGGCATCTCAATAGCGCGCTATGAGGAATGAATTTCAAATCCTTGAGCTTCGAAAGATTCGATGCTGGTCGTCATTGCCATACATNGGAAAGGGATGCATTGGCATCTCAATAGCGCGCTATGAGGAATGAATTTCAAATCCTTGAGCTTCGAAAGATTCGATGCTGGTCGTCATTGCCATACATACAGTCCCTGCATGGAAGAAAAGATTGTGCCCGGAAGGGGCTGATGAGTGCAGCCTTGAAGTCACATTAAATNTCGATGCTGGTCGTCATTGCCATACATACAGTCCCTGCATGGAAGAAAAGATTGTGCCCGGAAGGGGCTGATGAGTGCAGCCTTGAAGTCACATTAAATATATATATAGGGCTAGAGGAAAGATGTTTTATTTTTTTGGGGGACCCCGTACTGTAGGCAAGTACAAGTTTTCCGTGGTTTATCATCATCTGCCACATTGAAATGACCAGAAATTGGGGGGAGTATACACCAACTTTTTTTGACACACACATTTTTTCGTGAGGTTCTAAGTTGTTGTAAGTACCCATAGGGAGAAACTGAGATTTGCCGAACATTTAAGTGGAGTCATAACCTGGTATAGACCCAGATCAAAAATGGGGACAACCAGTGGACAAGATGTTCCTTTTCCCACTGGTTGGGTGCAGAATTGGAGTATGAAAAAATGCAAGTATTTGTCAACCAAGAGTGGACAATTGCGGTATATTGTGTTTAGATGATGTGAATGATGGTGAATGATTGTGAATGATTGCGAATCATTATAGCGCTGGTTCAGCATTCTGTTTAGCTTCAGCACTGAAAGCTACCCGACCTTGAGGTGGCTTCGATGATTTTGATCCAGGATTCCTGTAAGAAAATCCGGGTTTGATTTTGCTGAAGATGCTGAGTCTGGTTTAGGAAAAATCCCCAATCAACGGGAACAAACATGAGGTCGGTGGTGGCGTGAACGGCAATGCCACCGGCATGATTGCTGCGCCTGGGTTAAATTGTGTATCAAATACCCTTTGGCAATCAAGGACGGCAATGGAAAATCCACAATTATAGCTGATTTTCCCATTAAAACTTCTATTTAGTTCGGGGATTTTCCAGCTAGCCACGGTTGATTACTGGAGCGTAATCCAGTTCCGGGCATAGAATCAGAGCATTCTGACCCATACCCAGGTTTACACATAGCAGCCAGGCTGTTCAAGAACACTTTCCTTATATTGGCAAGCCAAGATGATGGATTGGTTTGAGGGAAAATCTACAGGAAACCATGTTTTTTCCCATGAAATATAGAGGTTTCCTGTAAATGTTCCCTCAAACCAATCCATTGATGTTCCAAATGTCTCATGCATTCGCTTTGTTCGTTTAGGGTGAACACCTATGTACTCTATTATAAGCCATCCAGGTCCATCGACAGATGTTGTGGCGCGAAACATCTCTGGAGATGTTTCATGTTGAAACATATTCCAACATATCCATGAACATCAATCATCAACAAACTGTGTTTCTAATCTGTGTGTTTTGGTATGGATTATACTTGCTGAAGATGATCTTGTATTTCAACAACCTCTTTATTCATCCTTTTGGGAATCAACTGGGAGCAATCTTCATTCTTTACGACTCCCTTAAGGCAAATCCAAGTGATGAGTAGATTTGATATGGGATAGTATGGGATCATTATTCGACGATTGCAAGATTATAATGGTTTATATAGTCGTCACCATGCACACTTGGGATTGGCTTAGTGGTACATAGTCGTCACTATGCACACTTGGGGTTTGTAGTCTATGTCTACATGTAAATATATAACAATATACATATATAATATATAATGGGTGAATGTGATGAACCCCCAGACACGGTTGGTTACTGAGATGGTGTAACCCCATATTGTTGGTCGGATATCCAACTATTGCTGGTTGTTTAACACCCGGGCACAGCGGTACTGTACTCATTGTATGATAGGCACAAGGGCAGAACTTGATAGAACATTGGTAATTTTACCAGTTGATCATTTGACTATATTTGACCCTATTTATCAAGACTTATTATCAACCGATTTCCCCCCCAAACGTATCTGGGGTGTTGTGAGTCATGGTCGATAGTAAAAACTCCAAGTAATCCCCATCCAATATAAAGTACCACTCCGCAACCTCATGGTTTAGTAGTGGGCCCAGTCATTGGGTGTATCCCACTTCAGGAATCTTCAGGATAGGTTTCCAGAAAGCTAACTTCATTGTCCTCAAGATATTTGATGGTGAAATCAGCCATTTGCAGCCCTGTTTGACTTTGATGAAATTGGGTTTTCACCTATTTTACTAGCATTGTTTGAACTAGATGTTTGACCCGATGGTACAATTTCAGGCATTTGAAGCCATAAACGGCCATCATTTCAAGCCATAAATGGCCATCTACAGCCATTTAGGGTTATCCACCAATTTTACAGCCATGTTTGGAAGGGATTTCTGGTTGCAGTTCCCAGCCTACCCATTTCTTCATCCTCCCGTGGCGAAACAAATTGCGAACGAAGAGGCCATGGCCGGCTCAGTTTTCATTGAGGTGCCCACCACGCTGCTTGGTGCAATGGCAGAATGATTCTTGAAGCAAGTGGGTGATTGTACAATGTATGGTATGTAATATATATATATATATATTTGTATACATATATATATATATGTATATATATATATTTATAGTAACCTCCAAAAGGATAGAAATGTAATTCATCACTACTGTTTTTTTCACTTTCCTATCTTTGTTGCCAGACATCTATCATCATCTATCTATCTAAGTAGCATATACATCACCATTCACCATATATACCCGGCACCGAAAAAGATCACAGCATGTTGCGCACGATTGTGAACTGGAATCCTACCCGGATGCTTCTCAGACGCCGCTGCAGGCTGATGCACTACAATGACGCCACGACCTCCGCCAAGAAGGCCTTCAGCCTCTTGGGCCAAACTGGGCTGATGCGAAGACTTCGGAGAAGGGTGGTGCGATGTGAGTCATGTGGTGTAAATTGTGTCAAAACATGTGCAGCTAATTATGTGAAATGTGAAAATATATTGTTGACATTCGGCAGTTCCAGTGAGAAATGGCAGATTTGATTGGCACATATTGAGCTTAGTATGAGGGTGTTATAGAATTTGAGGACTGGAAGTGGATCGGAACTTGGATATCCAACAGATGAAAAAAACATTCTGGATTCATATGCTGCTTCATTTTGACACGGGGAACCAAGGGCTTTTGTTACACCTGCCGAACTTTTGGTGCTACAAAGAGGAAACTGCCAGGATAGTATGCATTGGCTACAGTTGTGCCATACTGTAGAAGGTGGTGTTGTAGTGGTTTGTTCAATCATTCAATAATGTTCCCCTACAGTTCTTTTGCCATCCCCTTTCATCCATGTCTATCGTGGTCATCATCCCATTACCAAAGGGGAACCAGCTTCGTGGACCCAAACTGGTGGCCTTTTGGTTGACCAATTTTTGCCACTGCTTCATCCAACTTTCCCGATGTCACCTAAGGTTTGGTGGTGAACGGACAGAGTCTTGGCTTGCTCGAGTTTTTTTTTTTTGCGTTTCGGGTTCGGAAATCATCTCCATTTGTGGTGGATTCTCCATATCTATGCTAGTCTACTGTTTACTGAAAAAGTACACCAAAATTCGATGGCTGAGCTGCGTTTTCCGTGGGAATTTCACCCATTTATATAGATCAGAATTTTAGTGATCAGGGGTGGTATTTCGTTTCGACGATATCTTTCTAGGTTTGGCAATTCCGGTTGACCAATATTTGTGGACGGATCGACCAACTATTTCCCAAGATAATTATATAATCACTTGATATTATAGAGAATATATTATCAACATCATTCCCATTCTTTAGTGTGCATCTGCATGATTAGATCATATCCTCACATATTTGCACAATCTATGCCCCACTCTTGATCTTTGATTCAATCACCATGTTTGTTATGTAATTTTCCCACTCCCGCCTGAAACAATTCATTGGAATCACATATATGAGGCCTTTGGACCTCAAATCTTTTTTTAGTCCCTTGGTTTGGTTAGTCAAATTCCCCATTTGATTCCTCCATGTTCCGTCAATGGTCCTTTTTTTAATGGTTGCAAACGTCCATCAAAATACATCGAACCCAATCACCCGAATCAACTCAATCACTGGACCCAGTTTTAGCCTTGGCCCCGAGAATCCAAGATTTGCCTAAGGATTCTTTCGAAGAACATCCTGGGTACCTTTTACTTGCCTCAGCTGGTCTTTTGCATCAGCGAAACCTTCCTGACATTGATCCTTGGCATGGCTTCAGCGGGCGCTTGGAACTGGAAGGCTGTTGATGCTGGCGACAACCTTTTTTTTGACCAAAAAGTGCGACGAATGGGAAGATGTGTTTTTTAATGATTTGTAGTTTGCTACATTTTCCCATTTGCTACGTGTTTTTTTCTGTAGCAAACTCATCAGCAGGAACTTTGGAAAAACGGACCTCGGCGACTTTCCGAGGTCCAAGTGCAGCGTTCATGCTGCCGTGGGCGAAGCTTGCAAGACGTGCCCTGGTGGAGCGGAGGGGAGGGACCCTGGTGGAGCCTGGGGCAGGTGGAACATGTGATGTCGGACAGGAAAGAAAGTGGAAAAGGAACTACTTGGGGTATCTCTATCAGGAATGTGTTGGTTTTGTAGATAAGATCTTTTTGGAGTCTTCAAGTGAAACAACTCCAAGTATAGAGCCATTGATTTCAACAACAAGATCAATTTGTGTCAATCACTCCACAATTCCATTAGTTACCCACAAATCCATCAGTTATGCCCAACTGAAACCATCTTTCCTCCCGTCTCAGTTATATATCTGTGTGTCCGAAAATGGGGCATTCCCCCAAATCACCATTTTAGTAAAGTTTAGTAGGGCAAATGGATGCAAATGGTGATCAAGCATCACATTTTGGGGGTATCCTATTTTCAGACCAAGCGATATAACTCTTTGGTTGCTTGGACTCAAGACCAGGGAATGCCGTGAAAAGCCAGCCGTGTGCTGTGCCCTAAGGATGGGCATGTTGGGCATTGCCAATTCCTCCACTGGACAGAAGGATTGGCATAACATCCTTGGGGGCGTGGAGTATCTCGGACAGCTTAGCAGAGGTGCTGCACTGGCGCGATGTGCTCGGCTCGCAGAACTCATCAAATAATGACCACAGTGTGGTCGGAAGAAAAAAAACAGTTTTAGTGGTGGGTCAAAATTCATAAGCCCCAAATTCCAATAGTTTCATAACGTTTCAGATATTTTTACGGGAATCAAACGTGGCAATGGAAATTCCCTCATCTAATCTATAGATGATTTTCTCAGTAAAACCGCCATTTATAGGGGGTTTTCATATTATTTTCCCATCTTTTCCTGGGAATTTCCCAGCTTGCCACGTTTGATGACCCCGCCCAGGTTTGCGAGCGACTTCACCAAGATCATCGACACGGTTGGAGGCCTTGAATCTGTTAAGCTATCAATGGCAAAATTTGTTATTGCTAGACTACCAGTTGTTATCCGGTTAGTACCTGGGTTATACCACATGAAACAAAATCAACTTATAACCCATTTACTAACCACTTAACCAATCCCATGGCCCATCCAAGTATATGGGGATGGGTCAAGTTACCTATGAAATTACTATATGACTGGGGGAAATTGTCATCCATCAACCAGCTTTCTTAGGGTACCTAGGGTACCAGGGTTTTGACCCATAACCAGGGTAAATTTTGTGGTTGATAGATTCCCGGTTGTTATCTGTAATGGTGGATCTGAGGAAGCTGCCAAAAAAATAATCAAACATGCTAAAATCAATCAATCTTTCAACCAGCGAAAAATTGGATCTTTTTGGCAGCTACCCTCAGATCCACCATGGAATATGGCATCATCATCTGGATGATGTTCCGAATCAGAGGAATCCGTTGTAGTTGTAGCTGGGACCCTTTGAGAATTTTTGACACAGATGGGGTCTGAAAATGGGGTACCCTCTGGTAAACTAACAGTTTGCTATTGAAAATGGCCATAGAAATAGTGGATTTTCCCATTAATAGCATGGTGATTTTCCATAGTTATGTGGCTNACCCTCTGGTAAACTAACAGTTTGCTATTGAAAATGGCCATAGAAATAGTGGATTTTCCCATTAATAGCATGGTGATTTTCCATAGTTATGTGGCTGTTCACCAGAGGGTATACCCCCAAGTTTACGGGTTTTTTCGGCCATTTTCACAGGGAATGCGATGATCAACCACCGGAGTATTGGATTTGATGGTAGCATCATCTCCCTGGTAGCTGGAGTATGGACCTCAACGCACAGATCCCTATCCATAGTTTTCTAATGTGGGTAAAACAATAATAAACCACCTATATTTTGATGGTTTATACCACCTATTTATGGTGATTTTGGGGATGGTTTATTATTGTTTTACCAACNTGGGTAAAACAATAATAAACCACCTATATTTTGATGGTTTATACCACCTATTTATGGTGATTTTGGGGATGGTTTATTATTGTTTTACCAACATTACTTTTCTTTCCTTAGATACCGTAAATCTCTTGGTCTATCCCCACCGATTGTTGGTGAAACGTGCTAAAACTATTCTTGCTTTTTTGTGACTGATCAGTTTTTCCCGGAATCTTGTTGGTAAGTTTGCTACTGGCGGTCTGAACAGAGGGATTGGATGGGATTGGTATTTTATGAAATCTCTGTTGATGGTGGCAGGCGCGTGAATCTGTCACTGTCAGGTCTTTAATTGTTGACGGCTTCAAATATTTGACAACCTTCTTGCCCGTATGCATCTTCTCATAACTATACTCAATTATATCCCCACTATATCTCCATTTTGGTGGCTGATATCCGCCTTGTACCACCAAAAATGCTGATGTACCTTCCATGCCCTTGGAATCCTGCCGGGGGTGAGTTCGGAGGCTTTGAAGAGCTGATCCGCTTCTTGCAACAGACGAGGGAGTTGAAAGCCAAGGCTTTGGCATTGGGCGAGGCGCCGTTCCGGGCTTGGGCTGAGAAACATAGAGAAAGATGAAGCCGTACTCTGTTCTCAGAGGCAAAGCTTGAGTCATCCAGCTTCAACGGACCTAGAGCGAGTTGAACCCTCAAATCCATGTGCTCAAAGTCTGTAATAAATTTGAAAGATAATGCCACCACTCATAGGGCAACAGGTCCTTCTGCTGAAAAGGAAGAAATCACACGTTTGGTTGTGTTTGGTTGGTGGACATGGGCATGGTTGCCTTCCAACATGATGCGTGAACGGGCCGCGCGGGGCAACTTGATGATGTCAAGCCCTCCCCTCGGCCATGGCAGCTGAAATCATGGCAGGAGTTGAGCGGCATGCGCATGGAGAGGGCATCTTATGGACAAATGGCGAACGTTGCAAAGCATCGTGAGCGACGCCTGAGGGAACTCAGGCAAGTTTTCCATGGCTACTGGGCTCAAGTATGGAAATGGACATACCACCTATAGCTTGTGATAAGTTATCATGATTTATCATGATTTAGCATGGCTGGCCGGCAAACCCAGACTTGGTGAAATAGGCGATAACATGCGATAACCATTCTATAGATGGGAGATGTCCCACCAAACCAGCTTGAGATACCGGAAGGTAGAAGGTATGGAAGTGGTCATGGAGTCATGCCGAATAATAAGAAACAACAACCCATCCGTTTTTGCCAACCTCCCAACGACCCATTGCCTCGTTTTTCCGGAGCATCCGGACCTCCACAACGCCCATCAAACAGAGGGAAGTGTCATGTTTGTTGTACCTCTAAAAAAAGGAAGTTACATCCACATGGTCACATGTCTGTTGGCCAACCATCTTTGATTGCTGATCCTTGATTTTTGCATCCATTTTTGTCTGCAGTTTTGTTCCTTACTTGTCCAAACCCTACTATTGCCTCCACTTCTTGAAAATCAGATGAAATCCAGCAGCTTTTTGTTGGTTAAGTCAGTTAAGTCGGAAAAAATATCCTCGATTGCCATCCCCTTTGGAAGAATCTTGGGTAAGTCTCAGCCACAAAGCACTGAGGTCAGTTGTCCAAAGAGGCGCGCGAGGCGGTGATCCAATTCCTCACAGTGCCGTGACCACTTGACCTGGGATCTCAGGAAGAATCCCGGCCCATCCACCATTCAGAGAAAAAACATCCCGGCCCTAAACCCTGGTTTTTGGGGGGTGTTCAATATTAGAGGGCTGGGATTACAACTTTCGGATTTAAATCCAAGAAAATATTCTTTGGGGGGTTGAGATTGATTCATTCAGAATTGCAAGCACCACAGGGTTATTTCTGCAGCAAACACCGGAATGTGAGCAACAAACATGTCGATGTAGAATATGTAGGTTTTCACCAATTTGAATTTTAATGTGAGTAAAACAATGCCATAAACCACCCATGACTGGGAATGATAAACATACCACCTATCTATGGCGAGTCATTGGGGATGGTTTACGGCATTGTTTTACCGACATTACACCAAGTTTTAAGAAAGCCAGAAAGCCATGCAGGAGTTCAAACGGAGGAGTAATCAACAAACTTGAAGCTTCGAGACACAACATTTGACCAACAAACATGTGGAACCAACACGTATTTCAACCGTTATATACAAGGCGGATTTCAACAAGTCAACAAGGATATGGATTTGAAAGGATATGGATTTGACATGTGCTAAGCAACAATGACAAGTATGGATAAGTATGGCCCATGTTGATTCAGCAAAAAAACAATTTGGTGTCGCAAGACTTGGCCAATCAAGTGAAAATGTATATAGATCCAACACGTAGAAACAGATTGCATGAGCCATTAAAAGTAGACATACCATTGTGGTCTATTTTTGTGAATATACTACCAGGCTTGGGGATGATGATGATAACCTATGGTACCTTAAACCTACTGAGGAAATCTGAGGAACTAGTACAATGAGATGGGAGCCCAGGGGCATTTTTACGGCTCACATTTCATCATCTTTCCAAAGAACATGGATGGTTGATCCAAACAAAAACAGGGACTGGGAATCTCAGATCCCGAGGTCATCAACACCGAGATCATTGCGGCCAAAGCGTAGCTTGGGGGAAATCACTGAGAGCCGCGCCGCTGAAGGGAACGTATTTTGACGGTTAAAACATGAGGACACAACCGTTGAAACATGTTGAAACCATTGTTGCAACCATTGTTGAAACCATGGTTTTCCTTCTGAATATTTGGGACTTTCCTATGGTTTCCTCTAATTATATGAATTATCAACCAACATGTTTTTTTTCCAAAAATCAAAGCCTGAAAGTCACAATCTACCGTCATCTACCAGTTTCTAGTGATAGTCACTATATGAACCCAGGCGTAATCCATGAGTCATTGGGATCGACTTGGGGGTTCCCGAACTAATTTTTGGCACCAATCTGATGACTAAAAATTCCGGATTTGAATGGCTGTGCCCTCATAAAATTCCGATTTGAAAGGCATTTTTTGTATGGGGAAAACACACATGTTCAACCATCAAGACCCAGAAAGTTCAGCCTCGAACCGCTGGCTCGGTGAATCTTGTTGGGACCGCCCGTGTTGAATTCCTAGAGGGTGTCCCCAAAATCATGTTTTTTTTAATGTTTTTATATGTTGTTTATCATGAACATGGAGATGTTTGATTCTTGGTCTTGGAGTCTTGGAAGCCTTGAATTTGACTGGATCAAGAAAACTGGGAATATGAATATCTCAAATCACCTGGAGCCAGCGTGAATGGGTTAGTTTGTGGCCTTCATGATGGGTGAATTACATCCCAGCCAGGACCGACCCCTCTGTTAATTTTCCCATTGGAGACGTTCAGAACTCCCATGTTGCCTTTGCAGATATCCATTGGTTAAGATGGTCCCACTAAAATAGGGAGAAATTATGATAAATTATGACAAATCACTTGTTTATCTTTTAGGGGGTTACTTATAGTGACAAACCCACTTAGTCCCGCACCACCAGAGGATGTTCTTGGCTTATTCCGACCCCTTTGAGAAGTACCGTGCTCTCTTGTTCGAGTGCCCTGGCAGCTTTGTTTTTGTCGTTGTGGGAACGTCGGGGTTGCCGGCTCGTGGGCATGACTGAAGCGTTTCGAACATGGACTTTTGACCAAGAAATATGATGGAAATAATATTGAAATGATGAAGTGTGAAGATATGTAGGATTTATACAGCACACAATTTCAGCAGCAAACATGTTGATTTAAGCAACAAGACTGGGGATAGAACATGATAGAATCAAGAAAGGTGATTTGAGCAGTTTCTTCTTCGGCTATGACTTTCGAACATTTCATGGGCTTGTGGTTTCAAACCATCGTGGTAACTGGAAGGGTAGGGAGATTTAGGAGTTCTCAACCCTTCAATTTCTTCATGCAATGATTTCTGGTATGTTATAGAATCTTGTACGGGGACTCACCATTTGTTCCAATATGAACAGATCATAACAGATCAAATTAGCTTATTATAGACTAAGTTGTGTAAATTACACAGATAGGTAGACAAATGAATAGATATCATTATCATGGGTTTCTCTGAGAATTGGGCATCCCCAAATTCTGGATAGTTTATCATCATTTTACCCTACAAAGATAGCGATTGGAAATGGGGTATGCTCCATTTCCAGATACACCCAAATATCATCTTGTTTGTTGTAAATCCCACTAAATCCCATCAAGTCCCATCAAGTCCCACTAAATCTCATTGAATCACTATCAAATCTCATGAAAAATCACCGTCAAATCACCATTGACTCCCAGTAGATCCTAGTAAATCACTAAATCCCACGAAATCTGAGTAGAATCCCCATTAAATCCTAGTAAAATTATCATTAAATCACCATTATGTCACTATGAAATCCTAGCAAATCACCATTAAATCCTAGCAAATCCCCATTAATCCTAGTAAATCACCATTAAATCCCACTAAATCACCATAAAATCAGCATTTTCCTATGGTTTTCCTATGGTTTTCCTATGGTTTTCCCAGGAAATCCCAGGAAATCTTTGACCTCCTACCCACCCAGCCCTCCAGGTATGCCCATACCTTGGGTCATGGCGTGGAGGCCTTCATGTTGCTGGCCGGCAGCGGTGTTTTTGGGGGCCTCCAAAAAATACCCTCTGGTGATGACTAACATAGGAAAACCATCGGAAAACCATAGGAAAACCATAGGAAAATGGTGATTCAATGGGATTTTAATGGGATTAATGATGATTTACCCTCTGGTAAACTGTTACATAACTAACTATGGAAAATCACCATGCTATTAATGGGAAAATCCACGATTTCTATGGCCATGGCTTCAATAGCTAACTGTTAGTTTGCCAGAGGGTATCAGGTTGATGCATTGGGATACATTGGGACACATTCTAACTTATGGGTTGATGTAAACTTGATATATATAACCTTTAAAACATGGGATATAGTGGCTAATATCACATCACAAATGTCTGGAAATGGTAGAGATGATTTCAGCAAAAACTGGTATTTTACTGGGAAAAACACTAGGATGCTAAGAACCAACCTTGTTAATTTCACGAACAAGCACGGATAGTTGACCTAAATAATTGGATATACAAAGTTTTACTTAGCACAGGCTGCACAGCAAGGAGACAACAGCCAACCAGCGATGTTTGTCAACCCAGACTCAAGGGTCAGTCAAGAATGGATTCGAATTCGATCCATCTCTTGGATACTTTGTTGGATGGACAATGACCGCAACGATCAGGGATAGCTGTCCCGATATTTCTCACCCAAGGGATCAAGGGGGGAATCATTACCATCTCAGAGCGCCTTGCGTTTCTCCAGTGACATCTTGAGGAACGGTTTGTACCGAAGAGCTTCCCTCTGCGGCCTTGCTTCTTGGATGTAATGGATGAGGGATTTTTCCATTTATATAATATATACCGATGAAATGGTGAACTTGGTGGGCCTGGTTGAGATGGAAAAGATATGTGCGTGGTAAACTTGATGAGAACAAAATGCTGTGTAACATAACAACATGTAATAATAATATATATTATATAATATTATACATACATATTCATATATATACATATATATACAAAATTACATTGTATTTGTATACTTGTGTCTTAACCTGGTGACCGATCTACCAATCTCAGCTTTCTGTCCGAGCAATCTACGTATTCATCAATCCTTTGATCCTTCGATCCATGATCTACCCCTTTTTCATATCCAAATTAATCCAAATTAGATGTCTATTCAGATTTGAATTTAGATTTAGATTTAAATGTAAATTTAGATGTCTTTTGTTTTTTCAGTTCATAGATAGTTTCGAGTACATTATCTCTGCAGATGAAGCCAAGCAGCCATCGCCGCTAGAAACCTGGGCGAGTTCTTGGGAGATTTGGTGCTTTGAACCATGTTTTATTCGCCATCTAACCACATAAAAATCGGAGAGGATCTAGATTTCAGTTGTGCAAATCGATTTTTGTTTCCCAAAAGTGATACAACTTGTTCTCATGACTTTGGAATGATTGATATGTTCATCCCGACATCGTGAAACCACAGCACCCAGGACTACTCAGAGGCCTTCAGGCTTCATGGTGGCTTTGCAGCATAGGAAAATTGGTCGAGCCTGGATTCAGGGAAGATCTGCAGGAGATCCCCAGAAACAAGGGCCAAGCACCATGGTTTCCGGTGAAGATTTTGCCTAAAAATCAGTCCATTCAAACTGGGTATACTATATATATATATCTATATATTTGATTATATTTGCTAACCAGCTAAATAAGTTGTTTGTTGAGCAGGGTTGGCGATGAAACAACAGCATGGTGATCACAGAAATTATGTTTCACAAGTGTGATTCGGTGAACAATTTGCCGTCCATTGCTTTGGGAGAATCAACACCACAGGTGCACTGTGTTTTTTTTGCTAAGATCGCAGGTGACAGCAAATTGTAAGTCCCAAAGGTGCTGGCCCTTCAGAGTTGTAGGATCATTGCACTTGTGTACAAAGGTTACAAAGATCGATCTACAGAACTGAGATTGAAAATGAAGGTGCTGACAATGATGCAAATGATGACAATGACATTGAATTGGAGACTATGAATGAACGTGATGATCATCATCATCATGCTGATAATCATGACGAGGTTGGGGAGGATTATGAAGCGGATGATCACCTCCACCTAGCATATTTGGTCACATTTGCCAGGGGAAAACCCCTGGTCAACGTGAAAGAGATTGCCAATTTAGCCTCTGGTAATCAAACATGGCAATCGACAAACCCCACATTCATCGATGATTTGTCCATGTCTTTCGCAATACCCTGCAGTATATTAACATATCTAATTATATAGACCCTGGCAGATAGGGGCGGTTGGAAGGTTAGTTTCCACCAAAAAATGGTGATTTTCAGGGTCTATGTTAATTTACCAGAGGGTAAATGCTCATTTCTAGAGGAATCCCCAGATTTCCCAGCTCGCCATGGTTGATTCCCGGACGAAATCAAGGTCAGTGTGTGGGCATGGCAGTGCTTTGGGCTGGAGAGATGTCAAAGTCTCTGGGATGAAGTGGAAATGACGATGGTATTTCCCCATTCTTTTTGTGGGGCGCCAAGGGATGAGTTAAGTGGCTGGTAAGTGGATGATCATTTGTGAATGATTTGCCAGGAATCAGTGAACTAATCCCAGGGTCCATCTATATAAACAGAAAAGAGGAATGAAATGATTCACTGGATTGGTTTAAGGGAAAATTTACAGGAAACCTCTATATTTGATGGGGAAAACCATGGTTTCCGGTTACGATTTTCCCTTTAACCAATCCAGTGAATGATCTAGAAAACAAGAATTCGGGATTCAACCAGCAGACAGAGGGCTCGCATGACTGCGTAAGAGTCACTGGGAGGTGAGAGATTCAGTCACATTCAGTGGGTAGACAAAGTGAAATAAGCCAGTTACATGTTGGATACTATTTGATACTCTATAGATGTATATATAATTGTATATATATATATATCTTATATGTTTCTAATATGTATTTAATGTATATAGTATACAAATACCTTAGTAGTATACAATATATATATATATATATATCGATTGTAAGATATTGAAAAAATGGATGATATACCACAGTCAGTAAGCTTTTTTTACTGTAAAATTTAAGGATGATCAAGGTGCTGCAACAAAGTGTAAAACATGAATAAATAGATATAAAGAGACATGAATAAGTGGATTCCCAACCCCCCTGAGTTGATATGTTGAAAATATTTGACAAGTTGATAATCTTACATTGGATTAGTTGATATGCTACGATATATATATATATATATCATTCATATACCTCAGTATGATAACCACCACCCAGTGGCGGATCACCCACATCCAGAAGCCGAGGTCGCAGGGTCTTCTGGATGGAGATGGATTCCTGGCACATCAGGCGCTGCATCTTGGACCTGGTCGCAGGTCGCAGGGGCCGTTGGTTTCCTCTGGAAAAATTGGGACTTTGTGGGATTTAAGTTATGGAAATTGTGGTTTAATGATGTTTTACTGGGACATGGATACGAATAGGATCTATAGAGCCATCTATTCATGGGATGTGTTTTTCCCTTATTTCACCAGCTATTCATTTGTTTTTTTGGTAACCAACTATTCATGTTTTTTAAAACCAACTATTCTTGTTATTTTTGAAAGACAACGATTGGATGAAAAGTGGATTGTATGGCCATAAAAAGGGGGGTCCTCGGAATCATCAATCCAGTTTCATAGGGATTTAGATTAACCCATGATGCTTGGATTCCCATGGCATGAGATTCGGGATGGATGACCATAAACCAAAAAAACAATCTTTTGACCCATTCGCACGTGCGGCTCAAAAGAGCATGGGGAATGGGGAGTCAACCATGGAAAATGCTGGATTGGCGGTAAACCCATTAATTCACAGTCGCCCAGATTGATGATCTGGTTTGATTGGGATCCCATTGACTATCGATTTCTATGTCCTGGGTTTGCGTGGAAGATATGCAGTAGAAAAAAATGGGGTAAAAAGTTGTTTTTTTTTCCTGATTTTGTTTCCCCTCAATTCCATTGATGATCCGGAATCACACCACCAGTCATTCAAGAAACTGGTGCTGTTGTAAACCCAAGAATAGTTTATGCTCACATTCCGGTCAGGTTTCACGGGTGATGTGGACACATTTGGAGAGATTGTAGATATTTGGCGGTTCAGCACTTGGTAGTCAAAATCAATAGCGTAGGCGCAAGCAAGCATTGCCATGTCGAATTCCCAGGGGGTACCAATGATGTTCAAAAATATGGTCAGTGACTTCAAGATACACCACTGATTCAAAAGATCAAAATCTCCCAAATTTGCAATTTTCAGCATCAATATATGATGAGATATGATGAGTTTCAAGACAATTCAACAAGCATAGATATGCTGCAAGAATACAGTTTTGGTCACCCTCTGGTACAGGTAATACATACATATATATATATATATATAACCGGGCAATGGGAAATCGCCACTCTTTTCGAAAGGATACATGATCTACTTTCTCATGGGGGGTATTGTCCAGCCACTTTCGCTGCAATGACCAGGGGATAGCTCCCCTCCCACTTCCACAGATCTCGGCAACTGAAAGTAGTTCCAACCTATACAGCAAGAAGTATACGCAAAATACATCGGAGAAATTCAGAGAACATCTGTGTTCTTAAAAAAACATATCCGTTCCTATCAATTGTTTAATGTTGGTCAAGCAACAATAAACTACCCTCAGATCACCATAAATGGGTGGTATAAACCATCAAAATATGGGTGGTTTATTATATATTGTTTACCCACATTAATCCACTTTTGAGACGATAAGGCTCTACACCTTCAACCGCTTCGGCGGATACGACTTTGCTCCCCTGCAACTTGGAACAAATCGGGGAATGTACGATAAAGAATGGGAATTTACTAATCAACCATGGGGATATATCATGGGGATATACTGGGCATATGAACCATGGACCATGATTCGACCATGACTGGTTGATGCTTTGAAATAGTTTGAAACAAATCCCATTGCCAACCTGGTAGTCCTCAATAAGAAGTGTTTTTGAGGGGTTGAAAGCAGCCGTAGTGGTAGCTGGAGAAATAGCTGATTCAATCGAAATGGCGTCTTATGATGAATGGTGATAGGGACGACTGGATACCTGCTCAATATTCTCAATAAGCACTGTTGCACGAAACCACCTGCGGTTCACAAACTTGGCAGTCGGAAAGTAGATCATCAGATAGTCACTCTTATGTGCGGCTTTACCTTTATACATGAATGACTATAGATGAGTGGATTTCATTTATAGCATGATCCATCATACTGTGTTTAATTTTGGCCAGATATGGATGATTGGTTGGTGCTTCCAAAGTATCACCATTAAGACTGAAGACAGATTGCTCGCTACATAATCATTTGATCCTCCTGGTAGCACCAATAATCTTCTGAGTGATTTCGAGTCACCAAACATGGCGTGAGGGTCTTCGAGTGCTGCCTTGCATGGGCATGAACACATACCACAGATAACCAAGGCTGGTATACGTGGTGTTGTTTATGGGAAAGATTGTATATCGGGCATGATATTCATTATGGACATGTCTATGTAATCTCACATGACAAACTTGCAATATGTCAAGCCCCTATCAATATGGCAGGTGTCCGTTTGGTAATCGAACATGGCAAGGACTGCAAGGAGAGCAACATCACGCTAGGTAAATTATAACGACCTCACTGTGACCTCACTGGAATATATGGTTAGTATAGGGAATCATCCCCAAATTGCCTTAATTCAAATTAGTGAATTATTGTAATTTACCCAGATATATGCTGTAGTGATTTTCACACCTTTTCAAAGTCGTTTCGAGAAGACATATGGTGACCCTGGGAAACCGTCCAGAAGTTCATCAAAATTCTAGGATCATAAGACAATTCAGAGCAATTGCAATAGATCGTACCAAATTATACCGAGTTGTCAGCCCTTTGGAGCTACCAGAAATCATCCCAAAGGTAATCAAAACACATGTGGTATTTTTATATCATTCACATGTTTGTTAATCATTGTGAATCGTGAAATAGAATGCAATATATATATAGTCTATAGTATATGATTTTATGGATAACGATATCAATACCCCGGCAATTGTTTATCCATTGATTACACCATATTCATAAACAACCAACATAACTATGTGGGATGAGCAATAGTCAATAGTTCACCATTAAGCATTACTATTGGTCATGCATGATAAAAATTATTCATTTACTATGATAAAGATCAATCACTTCTTTATGATGTAAGATCACTTGAAAAGCACTAAGACACATTTCACAATCAGTATCATTTGGCAAGCTGTTAATCAACAACTAACGAGCAATCATAGTATATATATATATATGTGTTTTGGTTACATTGTTATAACTTTTTCCCTGCAGTGATCCTTTTTATTTGTTAATTTGGTGATGATTGACAACCAATTGCACACCATCGTATAAAATACATTGTCATATGACTTATTTCACCAATGTAATGGTTCCCTCAAATCAGCAAGAGAAAGACGAAAATTACTATACTAAAACCAATTTACCATATTGATTAATCAGTGTATACTGATGCTTAGTCAGTAATCATTAAATACGTCAGTACTAGTCAGGAAATGGCTTGGTTTGAAAGCAGTGTAACCCTAATTTTGATGGGTTATCATCATTTTCCCTATTAAGATCCTGGGTAAATGATAACGGCCTCACTGCGACCTCACTGGAATGATGTTTAGTAAGCGTGGACCCTCATAGAAAAGTGAGAAAAGTGATGGTGGTCGCAAGGGGTCACTTTCCCAGCCGAGGTCAGTGAATTATGGTAATTTAGGCAGAAAATTGCCATCTAGGGGTGGGTCAAAACCTATTTTTATCCATATTTAGTGGGATGAACATCCATGAATCCCAGCTATTTTGATGTGAACAGAAGGTACCAGGGTGTTGACTTATAGCCATCTAGGGGTCTTCCCCAGTTTCAGCTAGACCCATGGAGTCCCTTCCATGGAGTTTTTCCAACGGCACGCCGAGGCGACGTCTCTGCGACGAGTTGGAGGTTTCGAAGGAGGAGTTCTGCGAAGGCGTTTTGCAGGTCACGTGGAAAGCGCTGGGGGGAAACGCAGGGCATGATTTTCCCATGGTTCAATGTAGTGTAAGACTGGATCAACATGGGAAATCATGGGAAAATACCTCATATATGGTTTATTGTGATAAATCCGATAACAAACCATCCTCAATCGAGCTTCATTTGTTGGGTATTCCCGTATCTGGGATGATGCAGAATGACCCCCAAATGGTTGGTTAATGGGATGAAATTATATGGTTTACTGTAATATGGTTTAGTATGGTTTAGTATGGTTTAACACGGTTTCCAGTATGGGTTAATAATGGGGTAACCTCAAATTTGGGGATTCCGATTACTTAGAATTATTGGTTCTCGGAGTAGCACCATGACATGAAATGACCAGAAACTTGGAAATCCCCAGCTGACGACCAAAAGATTCTCAAAAGATGGGTCAGACGGGCTTTGGTTTTCTTAGATGTTTACACAGATGATGTTGACCATTTTTGGGGATAGGTCAATATCAATGATACACCTTTCCTTGAGTTGGGGAAGCTGGTGTTCCAACTATTTGATCTTCAGTCTCTGAGCAGCAACTTCGACCAATTATTTTCTTCGAAATTTATCGGTTGACATGTTTTTTTGCATGGCAAAGTTCACAAATTCCATACAGATTTGATGATTTTGTTTGAGAATATGGTACCCCAAGAATTACATTATTGATCACAATTGTCCATCATTTTCCGCATTAACCTCTGATAATTAAACATAGCTCTGGTAATCAAACGTGGCAATGGAAAATCCACCATTTAGTTCGATGATTTTCACAGCTATAAACCTCTATTTATTCCATGGATTTCCAATTGCTATGTTTGATTACCGGAGGGAACTTCTTAAAAATGGTATATTTCCGCTCTGAGTTGCGGTATACGAAACACAAAATTGGACTAAGCCACGGTGAAATCAGGTTGTGAGACGTGACAACAAGCGAGGCTACTGCAAGTGCCGGGAGGTCCCGACAACGGTTGATGCGGAAGTTTCTAACTATGGTTAAGTATGGTTGACTATGGTCAACTATGGTCAACTATGGTAAATATATCATTTTCATGGAATATGAATGGGATATTTTCATGGATTATCACTGGATTATTGCTGGGAAACTAGGGTTAACTATGGTTTTTCCATTTTTTTGGATCATTGGGATCAATCAAACATGGCGATGGTGAGTTGTATGGTTTCTGGTAGATATATCCAATAATTATACCATGCAATGTTCATGATATTAATGGGATTACCATGGGATATACTCTCTGGTTATCAACCTAGCCGGGACATCCCCGAACTAAATTCAGGTTTATAGCAGGGAAAATCATCGAACTAAATGAGGTATTTTCCATTGCCATGTTACATTGTCGGAGTGCGATGGGATATAATGGCATATCAGTGGGCGTATTGGTAGGATCTGAGGGTAGTGTGATGTAGTGTGGGTCAAAAGGAAAAGATCCGGGAATTTTTGCGCCACAGAACCAATGATTTTATGGGGATTCAAGGAGGCTACTTCATGGATATGCAACCAACAATATGATAGTTGGTTTGTGTGAAAATGGGGGATTTACTCTGAAGTCATGGCAATTTATTTGGGGACATGATAGTTAACCAACGGATTTTTGGGGTACCCGGGGTACCCTATTTCGGTTCAAGACAGACTTCTTTATAGATTATTCTCCAACATGATCAGCTTTTACATAGCATAGTGATATTCCATTGCCATGTTTGATTGCATGGTCCAAACATGAATTTGGATATCCTAACCATTGGGGAAGATGAATTTGCGCTAAAACCAGAAGCAAAAACGATTAATTATGTGACCATCACGCATGATGAATTCAAATGAAACATGGGAAAGTGGGGGCTTGCATTAAGGCGGGCGGCAACAGTTTCCAATGTGAGGTGGTAATCTGAAGTGGTGACAACGTGAGGTGGCGACAATGTGATGTTGTGATATATACTGTGAGGTGCTGATGTAAAACCATCCATAGCTCGGAGTGTCTCTAGGAAACTTCCTTTGATGAACCAGGGTTACAAACCACATCAAACCACTTACTATATGGGGATTTCGATGAATGGGAGTACCCCAATAGCTGGATGGTTTATAGTGGAAAATCCTGTAAGATTGATGATTTGGGGTGCCCATGGGTAGCCCCATTTCCGGAAACCCTATGGGATGATCCGCCAGGACAGCAGCGTGGATCAGCTGGTCATGGCGCGTCCCGGCTGCTTACTGCGCAGCCAAGATCCGGATGCGGAGCTCCGATATCTGGTGGAGGCCTGGAAAAAGTGGAGCTGGCGATGCTGGGTCCAACAAAAATCCATGGTGAATTCACTGTGGTTTATGGTGGATATATCATGATATATATAGACTGAATATGAATATGAATGGGATGATTATGGGATATACATGGGATATACCCTCTGATACCCTCGGGTAATGAGACATGGCAATTGAACATACCGGAAAAAAACATATGGGTTTAGAAATCCAGGGCCCATATTGAATTAGCCGAGGGTATAAAAGTTCCAGGTTCAGGGCCTCCACCCCCTGCAGAGGGATGTATAGGATATATAGCTGGTGCACGTGCAATCGCTCAGTGCCAAATGAGTAGTATAGGTAGCATAGATGTAGTCTATAGCTAGTATATACGTAGTACATAAATGTACACGTGGTATCACGTGGTACATAGGTGATGTAAATGTAGCACATACAGCTAGTATGTAGTACAGAGATGGTATACAGGTTATTAATGGTTATTATATAGGCAGTATGAGGTATCTAGGTAGTGTCCGTGTTGCCCTCTCTCCCCTGTGGTGTGGGATTTTTTTGATGGGAGGTTAGATGCAGCGTGTGAGTAGTAGATGAGCAGGATAGGTAGCGTACAGGCATATGCTACAAGTAGTCCATCGGTTGCAAACAGGCGTGCAATGGGTAATGTATCAATAGGTGGCCAACGTGGAAGTACTATTTCTAGAAAACCACCATAGGTCGCATGTAGGTAGAAAAAAGGTAGGGTAATGTGGATCCAAGAGGTATGGATTTGACCCCCCAGAAAACGATCTGGCAATCTAACCGTGGGAAATCTCCGCTGCTTCAAGACGCCATGTTGATTTCGCAGAGGGCTTTCTGACTGGGGATATACTAGGATGATTCTCTGCGGACAGGTACGGTAGCTGCGGTGACATTTGACCTGTCGTGTATGTGAAGAACGGTTGAGGATGACGAAATATATCCACATCCAATGTAAGGGCCTTCATTACCGTGCTTTTTGGAACCAGGCTGTACATATAGTACTTTGGCCTTACCCCTACATGGGTATGTACTCATATGGCTCAGACCTATTGCCCCAAAAATTGATGGTAAGATACTAACAATCATCCATTTTGCGCGTTGACTGTTAGCCCATGTTTGAGCCATAAAGACATACTGTATTCCATTTAGTCGCCTAATTTCACTGAATTATAGTCATGATTATATTATAAGGGAAAATACGCGGTTGAATTCCACATACGGGAAAAAAAAAAACATGGTTTATGGTTTCCGGTGTGTGTGTGTAGATGTTCCTTCAAATCATCTCATTCAATGAAGCATCATCTCTATTGGATAAATCTGAATAAAATAGAGCATATTTCAAGTCAAAACCCAGTAAAGTTGGGAAATGCATCGATTTCTCCTGAGTTGCCCTCGTCGAGGTGACAGAAGACTCTCAGCGACTGGGCGGAGTTTTGATGCCATCAAGCACTATGGAGGTATAACGAGGTATACATGGATACAATATGGGAATATTACGGTATACACCATGAAACCACCAGCTGTAGGCATGTACCAATCAACATGGGCTGCTTAATACATCCAGGATATAAGACGGCTGTCACCAAATGTTGCTTCGCGATTCTTATGGACCACTTGGCCGTTAGCGATTGGGATGATCCTGCCTCACCAAGGCGAGCTGTGCTGGAGAGAGCCTTCGATTGAAACTTGGCGAAGAATGGTCCTGAAACAAGAAAAAGGTGCCCACATTTTACCCTCCAGTAAACTAACATAGCTATTGAAAATGGCCATTTATAGTGGATTTTCCCATGACAAATGGTGATTTTCAATAGCTATGTTAGTTCACCAGAGGGTAAGTGAGAACACCTAAATTTCACATCAGTTAACATGCCCCAAGTATCCAAGTGAAGTCTTCTCAAAATCTTGTTGCCATTTGCTCATCATACGTTGTGAGATGTCCCATTTTGATGGAAAAACTCCCAGGTCTTTTTGCCCCAATTATAGATGATTTTCCCAGCTACAAACCTCTATTTTTGTGTATATGTCCCCATTCAAACACCATTTCTAGATGCTTCTCCCAATGAAATGCCTATTGAGTTCGGGGATGTCCAGGCTCCGAGTTGACGCGTGTGACGTTGCGTTGCCCAGGTGAGTTTGACAAGGTCGCGTTGCTGAAGGAGAACCAACTGCATTTGGTTTCCAGGAGAGAACACAGCCACTGGCAGCACTGGTGGCTTCATCCTTTGGGATCATCAGATCATGTAAAATTCGTGGATTTGCTGAGTTAATAAAATTATTCCTGGATTATTGGTAAGTCAGTGATAATCCATTAGTAAGTCAGATTATGCATTATTTCGAAAATGGGAAATCCACTAGAGAAATCGGGGAATCGATTACGGGAATCTATTGTTTGTATTTTTTGGGCGGGTTCCGGATCAGCCAAAGTATTTGATGGATGTACAGGTACATGGATGGTTTTTGGTTTTTCACACATGATGGACGTGTTGCGTGTTCTTCTTTTCTGAAACTGTTGGGTGCCCCAAATCCAGTGGTTGATCACATGTATCCATTTTTCTCATACATTGGGGCATCCCCCATGTTTACATATTTTTACTCCATGTTTACTGATGTTTGGAAAAAAATGAGGCGGCAACAAATAGACAAACGCTGCCTCCGACAGATGTGGATGAGTTTGAATTGAAGACAACCAGACTCATTGGTAATGTAATGAAAGCAAGAACACGGCAAGGGCCATGCCTAACAAAATTAATATTGTGTTTTATGTAGTTGAGTCATCAAAACTGTGTACCATGTTACTTCTGGTGGGTCCCTTTTTGTACTTGTGACTGTTTACTGGCACAAGTGAGTACTGGCGACACCTTCTCGAACTTGGGGATCTCACATGATCATTGTCATTGTGGATCACATACATGGAAGTTTCATATATCTCCAGCAATTCTTGATTAGATCCTAGTTTTGCTAGTTGGTATATAATTATTTTTTGTTTGCTTATTCTATAATCTATAGTCTAAGATTCGAATCTGCATGATCTTATCTCCACCAACAATAGTCTAAGATGGTCTTTTTTCATCCTTTTCTTTGCTTCCACAGTCCTGCGGTGCTCTCGAAATGCCCCAGGTTCGACCGAGGGAGACCAGACCCAGACTGCCAACGCTTTGCGCGGCCTCATCGTACCTTTGCTGAGATCGCGGAGATTCAACGGGCATACCATGGAATGGAACGGGGTATGGCTCTGATATTACCAGGATGATAGTTGGGTCCAGGAATGGTGGATATCCCAACGAACCATTCCTCATTCATACATGTGGTATAATCAATGCAAATGGATATGCAACAAGCATTGATGGGTAACATATGGTAGATGAGTTTGCTCAGGTCATCGCATGTGTTGCTGTTCGATTCACCGGCAACGGTTCTTAAAGAGCAGGGATCACCAGGAATCTCTGGAATTGAATTCTTAGCCAAGAAAAATTGGGAGAATTGGGATAATCATGAATAATGCACACTTGTTTATTGGCACATTTTTGTGGTGTAGAAAAAACTGATTGCGAAACTGCACCGCCCTGCACTGCACTATGTTGCGAAACTTCTGATTGCAGGCCAGCCTCTACTAGTGCTGGACCTCCACTGTACGCCTGCCTTATTTGGCAGGCACGGTAGGGCAGTCACCTGGGAGCCAGGGCGGTTTGATTTGAAAAAAGAGGCCTTTACCGGGAACCAAACGTGGTACTGGAAAATGTCCTTTACATGGAGGTTTTTATGACAAAATCATCTATCAATGAGTTATACAAGCATACCAAGTGATAAAAAGATATAAAAAGATGAGGCATTCTGCAACGATCATGGGGGATTTTGTTTGAACGACCCCTGAGGTCATACTGAGTTGGGGGGTCATGGGCATGGAGGCATAGCCATAGCCCCCATTCCTTTAAAGCTTTAATGAAACGTTGGGTATCCAGTGGCTTTACCACATGACTTCCAAAGAATGAAGGCGAAACTCGTAGTACCAATGACTCTCTCTCTCTCTCTCTCTTTTTGCAAATACAATACAGGTGTATAGTATAACGCAGTTAAACTATTATACATACGGATTGTTTTGTTATTTGAGAAAGCTTGTTCATTTGTTTTGATTGTTGGGATTTGACCTCAAGGGGTCAAATGTTTTGGTTTAGAAATGTTTCGACCATGAACCAGTCTGTGAGCTGAAAGGATTCCTAGTACCGACCATGTTCGATTGTTCTGGAGAACTTTGGAAGCATCTTGTGGGTCTTGGTTATTATGATATTGATCTATAGATCCATAATTTGCCTGCTGCTGCCTTTAATGTACGCTAATAGTTACCGTGGATCTATGCTTTAATGATGAATACCAGGATCTAACAAAACTTCAGCTCATATTGCATGGCTACAGTGTGCACCCGAAAAAAATTAGTATTGCCAGTATCACTGGGAGGCTCCTTTTTGGCATGCTGTTTGGCGGGTCAGTGGCTCCTGGGCAGGCCTTACGGCCATCGACTTTCGCGCGCGGATTTGCACCAAAGATTCCATCGGAATGCCTAGATTTTAGAAAGTGTGGAGCTTGTGCTTAGCTTGTAGCTCAATCGACCCTTGGGCACCGGGCAGCATAGTATATACGGTCTTGTAACTAGCCGAGTTGCGGAGAAAACCAGCATTTGTTGGTGATGTTTTACTTGGCATCAGTTGACTATAGTATTGTATAAAAATGACTATTATGATACGTATAGTTTTACATAATTATTGCATATATTTTATATCCATTGATGTATTGTTTTTCCTTTGGTTTCAACCAACCACGAGATTTCTTGCACCACCCTAGTCCAAGAACCTTTGCTTGTCACATCCAGGGTGCTTGGGCGCTTGGGTCAAGGGGCAGGAGTCGGGAATATCATGGGAATACACCACAACCAAGAATCACTATGTAGATGAGCTGTGTTCAAGCCCCCTGTTGGTTGATCATTAGGTATAATTAGCTAAGGGATTCTACTAAGCAATAGGACTATCACAGGGAATCCCGTTCTCAAACATGGCAAAGGAATGACATTTCGGGTTTTGAACACTGCTCAAGTTGCATATGCTTTTGAAATTCGCACTGACAGCATTCTTTGGATGAAGATGCATACACGCAGCTGGGTATGCTTCATCCGTTTCAGACACGTTTTCAGACTATGCAACAGGGTTTCTTCTGACAGCAACACCGGTCACACACTTCCCCTTCCTGATGGTTCAGCCAGCGAAGCGGCCGGATATGTAAAGTACCATACTGTGCCACAAAATCCGAGTGTTTATCTTATCATTACATAATATATCATAATATATATATATATACATACATACATGATATAATATTGTATGTCATACCTTTGCCAGTAAAGAATAACATTGATATGTTGATTATTTTGATCCACAACTTGGGATATCCCCCACTAGTCGTCAGCCTGACTCCTGTTCTAATCCCTCCTGTACAGTTCAATCCAGAGTTGTTCGACTGCAACATCTGGAGGTGGTTTCCTTGTACTTTCCATCCTGGTAGCTTAAGGACTAGGACACATATAACGACATAGATGATGGATAGGAGGAACTCCACAACGTTTGCTTATGTGGATAAATTGGTCGGCTAGTTGCCCATTTTTCGGGTCATCAACTGCTCTGGTTTTTTGAACTATCGGAGGATTTTTTCCTGTGGAGACCATGATCGATATGGGATGATGATATCTTTTTTGGGGTTTTAGTGAACATGGTCTTAAAACCACCCGAAATGTTGACTTTTAATAGCCACAGCGACGATGGAATTATGTTTTCCCAATATCTTTATCATAGAAACCCATATGCTACACTGCTACACCACTGGGATGGTGATTTGTGGAGGCACCGAGACATAGCAATCTTCCAAAGCCATCCGTAGTGCCTGCAGTTGGGGGCTTTGAACTCTTAAAACTTAGAACTTATTTCAGATCCCAACATGCACTATATGGTTATCTAATAGTTTGCTATGGTATCCCATGGAAATGAATGATTTATGATGATTTACCTATCAAGAATGGTGATTTTTGTAGATCTTACAACCAAATTGCTACCATTCAAGAGTCAATCCCAACACTCAAAATCCATGCCACCTCGATGCGGCTCTGATGCCTCTTTTCCTGCGCGCCGTGCTTTCCAGTTACTGCACTGCACAGAGGGCAGTAGGGCAGACGCGCAGGGGCGGCAGAAGATGCCACGCCACGGCGTTTCGGCACAGCATTTTCCAGCTGTCTGCAGATGTCGAGTGAATGCCGAGTTCGATGATTTCCCCATGTTTCAACTGATCATTTTCCATCTCAAGCGACCAGAGAATAGTTCAATATATTTAGCAGGAAACTCGACCACCGTTCAGCATTTTACTGTGGTAACAGGATACAAATGGAGGTTTCCTAAAATAGGGGTACCCCCAAATCATCCATTTTAATAGGATTTTCCCTTATAAACCATCCATTTTTGGGTACCTCCATTTTAGAAAACCTCTAAATGGATACAACATATTACAAGAGGATGGTTTGGCGATTTCAACCAATCGCGAATGGGCTTTACTCGGCATGCTGGGACCCTTTCAACCAGAAAGACCTAATCTCAAAGACATTCAAAGACCAAAGACTCGTCTCATCAAATGACCTCGAACCAAAGATTTAGAATATTTAAGATCACCATCATCGATATCCAATGATATGGATAAAACAATAATAAACCATCCTCCAAGTCAGCATATATGGATCGTGGCAACATGTGGCAACCATTCCCAAAAATTTGTGGTTAATTATTATCTTATCTATATTATTTGTTTATTTTTATTTCTTGGAAATATTTTTCTAAATACATTTAAATTATATATTATAATATATTATAATAATTTATAAAATAATGGTATTGATTGCATATATTTGTATATATATTTTTGATATTTTGAAATTTCGAATTTTTTAATTTTTGAAATATTATTATTTAATATTATAAAATATTTCGAAATTTATAAGTATTTTATTGATTATTATGAAAGGAAATGAAGATTTGAATTGATTTGGAATAAAATATATAAAGAAATAATAAATATGATATAGATGGGGATAAATGGAAAAATATTTTAAGAGAATAAATTTAGCTATGGGAAAAATAAGAAAATCGCGGCATTTATTTGCGAAATTGGGATTTTGAAAAAATGGATGCTATTGTAATGCTAATTTTTTTTGAAAATAAAATATGGTTGTCGATCTAAAGGTTCTTGTATAGAATTTTAATTGCGAAAGCCTGTTATGTTATGTTGGAAATTCTCGTGATTTTTTTTTTAAAAAATTTGAGAAAATTTCGTGAAAATTAGATATTATTAATTATTGTATTTATTATTATATATATATTAATTTGTAAAAGGCTATTACTGCTTGTCGCCTGGGCCCTACTCTGGACATTTACCTTTCCTTAAGAGGTAGTAGCCGAGCTTCCAAAGGTGAGGCTTCGACACAACCAAATATTATGGTGCTGAAGCATATCCTTGGACCGGCCGCTGGTATTGCCCAATATTGCTTTCTGCCAGTCCTAAGAAATAAGCTCCAAATACAACAGCCTAGCTTCCAAAAGTGACGCCTTGCGAGAACCAATACCAAGGCCCCTGGTGTTTGTTTTTAAGATTTTTCGTCTGATGCGGTCCCTGCTGATGGCTGGGGTTGGCAGATAGCGATATTTTCGCGAAAGTTCCGCGAAAATTTTGCGAAGGAACGGGCGAAAATCAAAATATATTTTGAAGGGTGGCCCAGGAAGCCTTGCAAAAAAAGGTAATTAGCACGGTTGAATATGTCCTGAGACTGCCAATTGCATTCTCACAAGGCTATCAAGAAGTGATGCGTGATAATTTGGCAGTAATGCGGCATAGGATAAATGAATCTTCATAATCTTCATAAGAGGTATCATTGCCTAACATGGATTCCGCGAAAGATAAACATGGAGATCGCGAAAATTTCGCGAAAATAAAATTTTGATTCGTGAAGAATGGCCGTTCCGGGATAAAGGAATTTTGATCAATTCCCATATATTATTATAATCGGATTTTTTTAAATTTATAATATGGAAAAAAAAATATATTATTATATTTGGAAATAAAAATCTTGAAATATTCTTGCATTTAGAATATTTTTGATATCGAAAAAATATACATTATTATTATATGAATTTTTTCCGAAATAAAAATGCTAAAAATTTGGAATTTAGAATCGTAAAAAATTAAGATTCATTTTTTCGTGGCAGCCACACTATTTTAAAGATATTGCATAGAAAAATCGCAGATCGCATGGGCACGAGGCCCTTGGCTACCAACTTAACTTTCCATTTTTAAAAGATAATTCAAAAAAATATTTTATTTTTTATAATACTAATTTCAAAAATTAAGGAAATTTCATTTTCTTTTTTTCATTTCGAAAAATTATACCAAATTATATTTCAATCTATTTTAATATTCTACAAGTACAATTACAAATACAACTACAACCACAACGACAACTACAATTACAACTACAACTACACTTACACCTACCACTACAACTACAACTACACTACAAACTACAAATTATATTGCACTGCACTAAATTAGATTATATTATATTGCATTAGATTACACTACACTACAAATACCACATTACACTATATTATATTAGACTAAAATAACAACACCAACTACAACCACAACTACAACTACAACTACCACTACAACTACAACCAGAAAAAATACAACTACAAATATAATTTCAACTATATAACAACCACAACTACAATGGGCAATATTGCAATAACTATAATAACAATATTTGCAATAATTTTAACAACTACAACCACAACTTCAACTTCAACTACATGACAACTACAAATACAACAACCATAACTACTACAACCACAATTGCAATAACATTTATAACTACAACCACAACAACCACAAGAACCATTACAACTACCACTACACTACATTGCACTACACTGCAACTTCAACTACAATTTCAAATATAATTTCAATTACATGATAATTATAATTATAATTACCATTTTAACTACAATAACTACCACTACAACAACTACAACTACAAATTCAAATACATCTACAACTACAACTCAACTACAACTACAACCGCATTACAACTACAACCACAACTATAATTACAATTGCAACTACAACTACAACTACATACAATTATATCAGAACGACACTGTTTTGCCTCCAACCACTTGCCGATCCATCAATGAATTCGCTCTGCTATCCATAATTCACAACAACCAATCTTTCATATAAATTTCCTATCTTTGAAATTTCCGCCACCACCTTAGGCAACACTACTAATATTTTTTCGATTTTGAAATATTTATTTATTTTTTTTGAAATAATATTTTTTAAAATTTATAAATATAACTAAATACAAAATATATTAAAAATATATATAATTACAAATATAAATTAATTAATATTAAAACTATAAATTAAGGAAATATAATACCCCGTACCTATACGTTTAATTCTCCATAATCCCAGAATAATTATATTTGGTTTTCATTCGAAAAAAAGATATTATTCGAATAATATTGATTATATGTATAATTTATATCCAAATTCTTGACATATAATATTGATATTTTCATCGTTCTGCGGCTATATAGAATTTTTAGTCTCTTCCTTGCATTATTTATTATTATATTGCTCAGGCATGCGCTTAATAAGTAGTCATTACAACCCTTTTTAAATAATTGCAATTATTTCCAAAAAAAAAGGAATATACATAGATTTGGGAATAATAATTAGATAATAGCGAAAATAATAAATTTTGAAATTTAAAATAATCCAGATAAGCCATCATGTATTTTATTCTCTTCCTTTCCCTTTCCTTTCTTTTTTCCTTTCCCTTTTATTTATCCTTCCTTTTCCTTTTCTCTCCTTTTCCTTTTCTTTTCCTTTTCTTTCCCTTTTCCTTTCTATTCCTTTTCTCTTCCTTTCTATTCCTTTTCCTTTTTATTCATTTTTTTTCCTATTCATTTCTTTTTCTTTTCCTTTTCTTTATTTTTTCCTTTCGTCTCCTTTCCCTCTTTATTTTCCTTTCCTCCTTTAATTTTCTTTATTTCCTTTCCTTTATTTTTCCTTTTCATTTTTATTTTTCCTATTTTTTCCTTCCATATAATTATAATATGTTAATTTTAAAAGATTAAAATCTCCTTAAAAATAAGATAGAAAATTTCTAAATATAAATTAATATCCAATAGAAATATCAAAATACAAATTAATTAATAAATATATAAAATTAAAATTTAAGAAAATAATAAAATCAAATATTGCATAATCCGAAAATAAAAAGAAATATATAATGAAAATATAAAGAGATAAATATATAGATATTTAGAAAAAATAATCGAATAAAATACATATATAATTATATAAAAATATATAAATATAAAAATATGATAATATCATAAATATATATAAATATAAAAAAATAATAATATAAAAAAAACAAAAAACAATATTATATAAATATTTCCCAATTTTTTTATTTTCTACCCAAATATTCTTATATAGAAATATTTTTAGACATCGTCATTTCTAAGCACAAACCGTTTATAAATAGATGCTCTTACACACAAATGCTTTTACCCACCAATATCTTCCCATAAAAATATTTTTCAACACAGACCCTCTTACGCACGACATTTACACAAACGCTTTTGTACACAATATCTTTCCATTAAGCTAAGAATAACTTAGATATATGAACATAAATATTTTATAATATTTTTGTAAATAAGACTTTTACACAGAAAATTCTTTACGCACAAATACTTTTATAGACAAACGACCCAAAATTTACGCACAAGCGCTCTTACGCACAAACGCTTTTACACACAAACCCTTTTACACACAGACCCTTTTACACACAGACCCTTTTACACACAGATGCATTCTCTCACTCGCAGATGCTTTTACGGACAAATGCTTGTACGCACAGACGCTTTCCATAATCATACAGATATTTTTACCCGCAAATACCTTTACGCCTGCCACACAAAACGAAGGTCCAGGTCACCAAGTGCCACGCCTGCCACGCAGAATGAGGCGGCGTCAGCGGGGACCAAGCGCGCCACCAGAGCCAGCTGAGTGCCATAAGTGCCATGCCTGCCACACAAACGAAGGTCCATGTCACCAAGCGCCACGCCTCCCACGCAGAATGAGGCGGCGTCAGCGGGGACCAAGCGTGTCACAAGAGCCAGCTGAGTGCCATAAGTGCCACACCTACCACACAAAGTGAAGGTCGATGTCACCAAGTGCCACGCCTGCCACACAAAACGAAGGTGCATGTCACCAAGCGCCACGCCTGCCACGCAGAATGACGCGGCGTCAGCGGGGACCAAGCGCGTCACCAGAGCCAGCTGAGTGCCATAAGCGCCACGCCTGCCACACAAAGTGGAAGTCGATGTCACCAAGTGCCACGCCTGCCACACAAAACGAAAGTGCATGTCACCAAGCGCCACGCCTGCCACGCAGAATGACACGGCGTCAGCGGGGACCAAGCGCATCACCAGAGCCAGCTGAGTGTCATAAGTGCCACGCCTGCCACACAAAGTGGAAGTCGATGTCACCAAGTGCCACGCCTGCCACACAAAACGAAGGTGCATGTCACCAAGTGCCACGCCTGCCACGCAGAATGACGCGGCGTCACCGGGGACCAAGCGTGTCACCAGAGCCAGCTGAGGGCCATAAGTGCCACGCCTGCCACACAAAGTGGAAGTCGATGTCACCAAGTGCCACGTGTGTGAGTATAAGTGGATGTGAGTAAGTTGTGTGTGATCAAGTTGTGTGTTGTCAAGTTGTGTGTGAGGAAGTTGTGTGTGATCAAGTTGTGTGTTGTCAAGTTGTGTGTGAGTAAGTGGGTGTTGTCAAGTTGTGTGTTGACAAGTTGTGTGTTGTCAAGTTGTGTGTGAGTAAGTGGATGTGAGTAAGTTGTGTGTGATCAAGTTGTGTGTTGTCAAGTTGTGTGTGAGTAAGTGGGTGTGAGTAAGTTGTGTGTGAGTGAGTTGTATGTGAGTAAGTGGGTGTTGTCAAGTTGTGTGTTGACAAATTGTGTGTGAGTGAGTGAGTTGTGTGTTGTCAAGTTGTGTGTGAGTAAGTGGGTGTTGTCAAGTTGTGTGTTGACAAGTTATGTGTGAGTAAGTGGATGTGAGTAAGTCGTGTGTGATCAAGTTGTGTGTTGTCAAGTTGTGTGTGAGTAAGTGGGTGTTGTCAAGTTGTGTGTTGACAAGTTGTGTGTGAGTAAGTGGATGTGAGTGAGTTGTGTGTGAGTGAGTTGTGTGTTGTGTGTGTGAGGGACGGGCGGCGGGAGGACGGGAGGACGGACAGGCGACGGATGCACAACAAAAAACAACAACCCCACACAAAGATGTGGGGAAAAACATATTCGAATTATATCTATATATATATATATTGTTTTTACTTTTTTATGAAATGGTTTTTTGTCGCACACAGCGTTGGCGCTTCTCAGAGGTCTACCGTCCTTGTCTGAGAAGCTCCATGTCCATCCAAGTTCCACCTCTGTTGCGAAGGTAACGAAATCTGCACTGGAAATCATGGAGAGTTTCAATCAAATAAGCAATATTCGAAACCCTCTTGGTTGATGATGATGGGGGGTTATACAGTACTTCTTACTTATACTACCCTTCAACTACATATTGGGGATTATCATAATCCAACAATGGAATCCCTATGAACCAACTAAATATGGAATGGTAGAGGGTCTTGAACACCTCTCACATGAAAAGATTCTTTAAGAAAACAAGGTACTGCAGTCCATCTTTCATGAGAGATTTCACCAATGCTTCGAAAAGGAATTCCATTGGCAACCTGTTTCTTTTCAGACAATTTCTTTCGATTCATCTAAATCTAATGCTTGCAAGCCAGCTGTTTACCCTCGGGTAATTTAACATAGCTATGGAAAATGAACCATTCATTGGTAGATGATTTACCTTCAAACATCATAATTCTCCATAGCGATGCTAGATTGCCAGAGGGTATCAAAAAAAATCGGGGCCCCAAGATTCAATTATCAAAATACTTCGTCCACTTCCTTGCCTCACAACTTCTTCAGGCGGCTCGTGGCTGCCTTTGGTATCCAACTCCTGCGGTGTCATTTTGGCAGACATGGTTGAGGCCCATTCGCAATGGAACACCCCAAGAATCATCCCTTCCGACGTTCACGCACACACACACACACATTTTCTGGGACCATATGACCATGGGTGTGTTTATGTAATATGAATAGGGGGATAAGCGGATAGGATCAAAAACAGACTGTCCACCATAGTGTCCGCCGAGGCTTACAAAACCATCTGGGAATCAATCTTGGGGACGCTGCGGCCCCATGGTGATCTGGAATAGCATAGAAAATCAAATGCGGCAGTTGGAAAATCCCCGAACTAAATGGAGGCTTATAGCTGGGAATATCATCTATATATCTATATATATTACGGGGGGCCATGTGAGCGAGGCCGGAATCCTGCCAAAAACCGGGCTCTCTTTTGGGACTGCTGTGTCAACGTCGTTGCTGCGGTTGGCTGCGCTGNGTCTGCAAATCATGCGGCTGCGGCACCGTTTCTGGCGCCCGAAAAGCATAGACATTCTGGCCTCGTGATTTGGGGCCCTGATAGTATATATATATATATATATATCCGCCGACCCCGGCCTTGGCCAAGGCAGGTTTCGAAATTCGAAATTGCCATCTTGTCGGGTTTCGAAACTGCCGTTTGCCAGGCTGCAAAAGCTTCGTGGCAGCGTCCATGGCCAGCACAGCCACCAGCTTTGGCCGGCGAAGGCAACAATGGGACCCTCTCCATCCCGCAACGCAGCCAAAAAAGGGGGTCCGCGGCACCAGGGCGTTAGCCCATTTATAAGGGATTTTCATGGATTTTCCATTGCCACGTTTGATTACCAGAGAGTAACCATCAAGTGCCATTTACTGTTACTGTGATCAGTGGCATCCTTGTCTTTGTTTATGGTCATCATCAAGCAATAATACTTGTGATTATGATCATATCAACGTACTTAATTGTGATCATTCCTTGTCTGGTTGCGGGGTTTCAACCCCCCAAAGAACAAATTGGAATTCCGTGGGCATCATCCTAACTATTGTTGAGAATACGATATGTTTTTCATCCAGAAACCAGCTATGATCATCGATTGTATACGAAATACATCCCCATTATTTACATGCACATTTTAGATAGTTGAATCCCCATTCTATCTGCGAATAAATCCATAGTTTCAAAAAGTGTCGTCTCCTTCTCCTCAAAACTAATCATGATTTGTTTGTTGAATAATGATAAAGAATGATCACAACTGATCATATTAGTGATAAGGCTTACTAAAGGTCACTCGTTATACTATTATTCTGCAATAAGTATGCAATTTATATCAATTTGTAAGGCTTCCGCCAAAAATCGTTACTTCCAGGATCTAAGTGATCGATAGTTTTTTTTCAGGGTATCATCATTGTTTTTGTCATAACTAACTAAGTTGACACTCTCCATTTTGGCGTGGCAAACACCGCACCTCGTCTGTGAAGCCACGATGACTGGACGACAGCGAACAGAGAGGGATGTTGACCCCTGGGCTGTTGATCATTGAGGGAGTACCAATTTAGCAAACCATCTCTATATATCAATCAATCTTTGCATCTATCTATCTATCTATCTATCTATCTGTTTGTCTGTTTGTCTGTCTGCCTGCCTGCCTGCCTGCCTATATATATATAGATTATGATATAATATGTATGTAACTGTATGTATATAAAACTCGTTTGGGCATGATCTTAAATCAAGCAGTGTTGCCATCAATCCCAGGTTGACTAATTAGGTCAAGAACTGAAGATCTCCTAGGGACCTCATTTTTTTGTATTTTTTATATATCTTTCAATAGTTGTTCACAATTGAACCGTCTTCAATCAACCATTTTTGGGGATACCCAAATTTTGACCACTGCCCACATGGAAATGGAAGGTCCACTGCCAAAAGATGGAGATTTTGAGGAATTTTCTATAGAAGGTTTTTTTTCTATAGAAGGTTTTTCTATACCACTGCCAAATGGAAATTTTCTATAAGTTTTTTTTTGCTATGTCAATGTCCGTTTCCAAAACTTAGTTGCTAGGCATTTACCAGCACAGTCGTTTCTTCATTGTGCAGGCACACATGAGGATGACCCGGAAAGACTCAAGGAGAAGGACAAAAGTTGGCTACACATCCTGAAAACTCAAGCTGTTGCCCAAGCTGCTGTCGGGTGGTATACCCCAGACCTATGGGTTGAGGCCCATCAATTAGTAACAACATGTACAAGTAAGACAGACATATACATACGGTATGGATCTGTATGGGTTTTCTCTAGTTTGTTAAAGACCCTCTAGCCAGATACAGATATTTACAGGCAAACTAACCTGGAACTCCGAAAAAGGACGAGTATTCACCCTTGCCACGCGTCATCCCCTTTGAACTAATCCCGTTGGCACCTCATTCGCCTGCATTTGGAGAGACAAACCAAAGCCTCATCTTGGAAGCTTAGAGCGAAACTGGACACTTTTCATGGGTTCATCCTGGGCTTTCAACCTGGATTCCTTCGAGTGAGTGCATAACTGCATTGATCTCTATTACTTCCTGTCAATGGAGACATGAGCATCCCTCAATATTGCCCAGATCATCCATGATGCCATCCACATGTAGGCAAATATACCATATATGCATATACATGGATAGCATGGAACATGGATGAACATGGGGGAGCAAGAAATGACAACTTCTTGTTGCTTGGCCTTGGGGTGGTTTGATACGAGCCGGGATGGTTTCCAACTTCTAGATTTGGATGGAGGGGACATTTGCAGGAAAACTTACACCATGCCATAACCATGGCCAACAACTTGAGTAGCCTCCCCACTCTGGCAAATTGTATCCAATGCTGCTAACTCATGAAGTCTTCTAATGATTTTCAGCGTACACATATATCTGATTGATGAATCACCTTCTGCATTAGGGTATTTTAACGATAACTTCACCTAAACATGATGAGCTGTAGGTCCTACATTGTAGGTAGACAAATGCTTCATACTTGGATGTGCATTTTCCACCATGTTTATGGGCTATGGGGCTTGTATCCCAACTCATCAGAGCTAGAATCACATGCTATTCAAACCATTAACATCCTAACCCCCACTGCACCCCCAAGGAGATTATATATCCCATTCTATCCCCATAGTTGTTTCTCTTGAATATCATCAATAAAATCCCATGGAAATCATCATCTTGGTAGTTCTTCCATGATTTTTATATGCTACTTCTACTGGACTTCCAAGCGACGTCAAGGCATAACGTCGGCGAAAACTTGGGAGCACCTGGCAATCACGAGCCGAAAAAGGCCGCCGGTCCGTTGTGACTTTCTGGTGGAGAGTTCACATTTCACCAAGAAATATGGGGAGATCATGCATCAATGCACAGTATGGTATTATAATTTTGGGGATCTAAATGATGGGATATCATGGGGATTTCATGGCGATCTATAATCATGTAAAAAACTAATATCATCTGCGATAATCTGGGTATTAAATCACAATGGACAATGCATCTATATAATACGGGATCGAATCGAGATCCATAATGAGAATATAAATAATTTGACCTATAATTATATATATATATGGTATCATCATATATCATCCATATCATGATACGGGGATTTCATAATGCATGATCCATTTCAATGGAAATAATTAACGGATGACAAGGACGGGCCACAAATCGAAAAATGATCAGTTAGTTACAACTGGACAGACGGTCAACTACTTGATACAAACTAACTACCCTCTGGTAAACTGTTGCATAACTATGGAAAATCACCGTTTTTAATGGGAAAATCCACTATACATGGCCATTTTCAATAGCTATGTTAGTGTACCAGAGGGTACAATGATATACAAACAACTTGATCTAGTTAAACTCATGGATGGATGACCATTCTCCAATCGGATCCAATACTGGGTATATGATCCACTTGGGTTTGCTGATCCGGAACGCCCAAAAAAGAACAAATACACTAGTCCCTTACCCTCTGGTAAACTAACATAGCTATTGAAAATGGACCATTTGTAGTGGATTTTCCCATTAAAAATGGTGATGTTCGATACTTATGTTAGTTTACTAGAGAGTAATATCCCTGAATTGATTCTCCATTTCTAGTGGATTTCGCGTTGGTAATTCCGAGTCCATAATGACATGGGGACCTGTCATGGGCTCACGGCGATGAAATTTGACATTCAGCAACAGACCCTTCCAGTACTTGCATTGTCACCAAGCAAGGGATACTACCGGTTTTTGAATGTTTAGTAATATGGGTAAGACAATCATGAACCATCCCCAATGAGTCACCATGTTTATAGGTGGTATGTTTATCCCAAATTGGGCTAGGTCCACTGCAAACCCAAAGGACAAGCCCCCGAAGGGTCGACATCAATGCCTCGTGTAACAGGCTTCTTGACGGAAACAGCACTGCTCGCCCGCCACGGGGATTCACATCCTGGCGCGGTCTACGGAAGTCTCCCCTATTTTTTCTGGGTAAATGATCATATTTCACTAACCTGAAAAGTAAGGCCAATATTGGAATAATTCCCACTATGAACCATGATTCCAGTGAGGTCACAGTGAGGTCACTATAATTTAATGAGATGGATGGCTCCAACGACCAACTAAAAGCACCTTTGTTTTGGACCCATGGCACCTTCAAGTCGGATCCAATATGGAAAACGTAGAACAGTGGGAAGTTGGACACCTGGCAATTATGAGCTATGAAATCATTCTTTATATATACAATTCAACAAATATACAATAAAAAATATATTATATATATATATGTAGAGTTATATAATTAATTATCGAAGGAAGTTTAGAAGCTAAACCTTCCGACAATATGGACAGATGGAAAAGCACAGCCATGAAGAAAGTCAGAAGATGAAGAAAGTCAGAAGNGCGCGAAGCACATTTGGAAGTGAAAATCGTAAAAACACCACATGCTCGGAGCACTTTTGGACGATTCGATGGCCATCCGATGTCGAAAAAGTGCACGCCATTGTGGCGCCAAGCACATTTGGAAGTCAAAAGTGTCAAAAACTAAGGGTTTTTAACACATTTTGACATGTCAGTTAACAACTTAACAACTTAACAATTTAACAACTTCACAATTGAACAACTGAACAACTTAACAACTTAACCACTTAATAACTTAACAACTTAGTTCGTTAGTTTGTCAGTTAGTCAGTTACTCAGTTAGTCAGTTAGTCAGTTACTCAGTTAGTCAGTTAGTCAGATACTCAGTTAGTCAGTTAGTCAGTTAGGTAGTTTGTTAGTCAGTTAGTCAGTTAGTCAATCAGTCAGTCAGTTAGTCAGTTAGTCACTTAGTCAGTTAGTCGGATAGTCAGTTAGTCAGTTAATCAGTTACTCAGTTAGTCAGTTAGTCAGTGAGTCAGTTAGTCAGCTAGTTAGTTAGTTAGCTTGTCAGTTACTCAGTTAGGCAGTTCTTCAGTTAGTTAGTTAGTGACTTAGTTACTTAGTCAGTTGGTCAGTTAGTCAGTTCGTCAGTTAGTCACTTAGTCAGTGAGTCAGTTAGTCAGTTAGTCAGTTAGTCAGTTAGTCAGTGAGTCTGTGAGTCAGTTAGTCAGTTAGTCAGTGAGTCAGTTAGTCAGCTAGTTAGTTAGTTAGTTAGTGACTTAGTTACTTAGTCAGTTAGTCAGTCAGTTTGTCAGTTCGTGAGTTAGTCAGTTAGTCAGTTAGTCAGTTAGTCAGTTAGTCAGTTAGTCAGTGAGTCAGTGAGTCAGTTAGTTAGTTTGTTAGTTAGCTTGTTAGTTAGT
>BGPT01000692.1:66552-95854 GCA_003297045.1 Symbiodinium sp. clade C Y103
GTTAGTTAGTTTGTTAGTTAGCTTGTTAGTTAGTTAGTCAGTCCGTCAATCAGTTAGTCAGTTAGTCAGTTAGTCAGTTAGGCAGTTAGTCAGTTAGTTTGGCAGGCAGATAGATAGACAGATAGATAGGCCGACGCTCCAACCACCTTTTGATCCATCAGTGGATCTGCTCTGCCATCCATGACTCACAACAACGAACCTCTCCTATAGGTTTCCTATTCTGAAACTTCCGCCACCGCCTTGTGCGGTACTACTGGTAATTATATATATACACAATATCATCAATGTCCTTGACTTTTCCATCTCTTTATATCTTTTTGGGGATTTTAAAAGTCTTTGCATCATGTCAATTTGCTCCCTTTCTCAGTCCTGGATCTCTTTCGCAGAAGCCTCGGAGAACAATGGATGGAGGGCGTAGAAATCCCCGGGGTATAGGGCAAACATAAGATGTAGGGTACCAAAGGTGTTGGTCATATTTGGTCATGCTTAGATATGATACCCTCTGGGAAACTAACATAGCTATTGAAAATGGCCATTTATAGTGGATTTTCCCATTAAAAATGGTGATTTTCCATAGCTATGTTAGTTTACCAGAGGGTATCCGTTCTTCGCCTTGCAACTTGGATACGTTGGTGCATTCTCTATGAATGCTTACAACCTTTCACCGTACAGCTGACCACGGAGCCCGCGACAGTTCCATGTGCCGGGCAAAACTCGAAGTTTTGCAGGGGATCATTAAAGACCAAGAGAGTTGCCCCCCTTCAAATAGTTTCCAAATCAGGTACTCTGCAACGAACATGAACTTTTAGCAGGGGCATCAACTTTTCTCCCCATTTCTATTCCTATATAAATCACTTTCAAGCAGTTTAACCTCCCTTCAACAAGGTTTACCTGGCCGTAACAGCTCTGGTTGGTTGCTGCAAATTCCTTGTTATTCTGTCTGCTTAAATCCAATTTTGTAGATGAACATCCAAACTTGATATCTAAATCCCAAGCTTTTGGCCAATCTTACAGCTGAAGAATGAAACCATTTTCTCTTTCCATTCACGGGTAGATTTTGCCCAGCTAACATCCAAATCTTGTGGGTGAACCTCCAATTCCGTCGATGTCCATTAAAATCATCGTGGCTCTATATTCAGATCTCAAGGCATTGGGATGATAACACAGTAAATGGGATGCTGACTAGTGAATGAATGTAAATGGCATGTTTTGTTTGATACTTCCATATCTCCCATTTGGTTTGCGAGATATTCCCAAATCAAGCTTTCAAAATCCGTCAACCCAGTCAGTATCCACCACACCAGATCCAAGCGGCCCCTGTCAAATCGGATGCAGCCGCATCAACGAAACAGCGTAGGGAGCCACCGTCCTGATGCCGAAGAAACGCAAGCTCCAAGACCAATCGTGGTGGAGTTATCTCAACATGTTTGATCTTAGATACTCTGTAATTAATAATTAATCATATAATATATCCTAGATATAAAATCTCCCAGTCAGTCGCAGGTAACAATGTCATGCTCTGTATTCAAGTCAAAGTCCTCGATAAAGGCTGGATTCGCGGCCGCCAGCCGTTCCATCAGGGAACCCACCGAAGCACGAAGGTCTCGGCACTGGGTTTCAATGCGTTCCATACGCATAGTGGAAATGCGCAGCAAGTTGTTCTGTTGAGAAATGGTCTCCACGACGTCGGTCAAAGCAAGTTGATACAAGGTGAGAAACATGTTGCACTTTGCATCTTCTGGCACGTTGGACATGTCAATGTCCCATGTATCACCAAGGTGATTCTTCAATGCCCGCAACAACGAATAATTGGCAAACATGAATTGCAAGGCAGTGTCCCCTTCCAAGGGTGTATCATAAGGAACCCACAAAGAAGCCAAGTCAGCCACGGCTGGCGGACCCAATCCTGCATCTCTCCTTGTAGGAAAAATTCCATCATCCATGTGGTCACCTGCTTGATCTAGTCCAAGGAAAGGTAAAATCGCATTCACCGTAGGTGGTGGAGCTCGAAAAGGTGGCGAGGTCGGAAACGTGATCTTGATGCATATGGAGTCCTCCACGTTGGTTGCTGCCCTCATTGCCAAAGAATAAACCACAAAATGAGGATGTCGGTAGGTACCCTGAAAGAAAAAGTCATGGGAAGGGTAGTAGATACCCATACATGTACTCAATGTTGGCATTATTATGGATGATCAGTTATCAGGAAGAATCCTAAAGAACAACGCTTATGCTGGACCGACTTGTACATGTTTCTTCAAATCTAGTAATCAAGGTTATAACTTGGTTTAAGGACCAGGTGAGTGAGATCTTGCTCGAATACATACGAAGGACCAAACCGGCTGCTCTGTTCTAACACTTTCTGACACCACTGATGCTTGAGAGCAGCTGGTAAAGCCCAGACTTGAAATTCGTTTCCAAGATTTTCCACCGATGCTCCAAAACCCTTATTACAGTTGCAAGTATAGTTTATTGGTATCATATTTGTGTAAAGATATAATTTCAATAAGTATAACTATAACATTCAGTGAAATTTATAGACAAATAACATGTATAGAAAAAGTAAATGGGCTAATATATGCTGCTAATATTTCAAAGCGGTAACCGGGGAAATGGATCTGTAAGTTTTAGAAGAGAGAGTACAACATCTAAAGGAGGCCCAAACAAAGTCTTGAGAATACAAACCAGTACATTCAACCCAGTGGCATCAATGCCACAGCCATTGGCCTCCACAACTCCCTCGACCACCCAAGTTCGTAGAGCACCCAAATTTTACTTTGGCATTTGGTGTAGCACTATCCAGGCATTTCTATCACCCATTTCTATCCCTTTCTATCCACAACAGTTGTGGCCCTTTACCAGTGATCAGTCACTTATAACCTCATTTATAACCAATATATAGAAACCATCTATAACTATAACCATATCCATTTCTAACCATATCTGAAAACCACAGTAAAATCACAAAACTGTTTTGGGCACAAGCCCCAAACCCCATCTCCATGGTTGCCCAATGGACCAGCGAACACATCCCCCAGCGCCTCGGCACTTTGAAAGCCCGAGGGGTTGATGTACATCACAGCCGTTAAGCTGCGGAAATTCACCTCGGCCACGCAGGGTGGGGAAGGTCCAACAACAGACCCATAGGTTTGGTGTGGTTTATTGTGGCTTGTGATGGTTTATTTCAATATGTTCAAAGATGTTCAAGGTGAATCAACATGCATTGAGATAAATGGAGATTTAAACAATAGTGTTGACGCACTTAAACAGAGAGGTTTAACTAGCCAAATAACCGAGGCTACCAAGTCATAGTGGAGCAAGCTGAGGATTAAAATATATTGAAATCAGACATCTCCGCAAAACCAGCAGTCAGAACAGATCGCCCTTCTGCAGCTTCCACTTGCGAGGCACAGGGAGAAAGTGCGCCGGCTGAGGTTGGGATCAAATTCACCCAGAAAGGTGAAATAGTTCACCATTCACAACCCAAATTTAAGCCACCTAGTTTACCCAGAATCAACACCACATTCTCTTCGATGAAGATCTTCTGGTTGTTGATGTCTGTTGCTCAAGAATCCGCCAGGCATGCATTTTCATTGCATATGATCATATTTTTGGCACATGCCCTGCTGTAAAACTTCACATAGATGTAGAGAACCCATTAGAACCCGTCACTATTAGTAGATCAATATCCTAGATTATCCTGGGGTTTCCCCAAGGGTTTTCCATAGCTATCCCCAGGTTTCCCACGGTGTCTCGGCCTATTCCCGCCCATTTAACGGCGCCGGGACACCCACTTCGCTTCACCGCTATGGTGCTCGTTGTCGCGATGGGCCGCGTAGAAACTCCCGGCTCCGTCGTAGACCTTGGGAAGTCAAGTAGGATCGTCATCCCCCACGGTCGAAAGATCTTGAACATATCAAATAATCAAATATGTGATTGTTTAATCATATTGTCAGATATTTTCATGGATATGTTTCTGGTTCGGATATGTTGGACCAAGCAAAAAAAAATAACATCATTCTCAAACCTTTCTGCATGTGGATTATTGGCCAGGATTTTTAGCATGATTGTCCCATCACTTTGGTGGTCAGGATGAAGTCGCTATGAGCAAAGTCGCTCCCCTATTGCTGGGTAGTCTGGAAACGAATGGATGTATCCGATTTATCCTCCAGTCAAACATGGCAAGCTGGGAAATCCCCCGCACTAGCCATGGAGGTTTCTAGCTGGGAACATCGAAGTAAACGGTTGAATTTTCTGGCAAGCCATGTTTGATCTCTGGAGGCCAGATTTCTGCAGATTCTTGCTCGACTTTCAGCGTTAGTAGCTCTATTTGAAACAGAACATCAAGGAAACAACCTCACAATACCTCACATGTGTCAAACAATGGTAATATGGTTTATGGTTATCCCAGAATGGAAATCCAACCACAATGGGTTCATCCAAATCCCTATGGTTCATGGATTGATGATTCATCCACTGGGTACCAATCCTCGGGTTCAAATTTGCATCAAGAACAAATCACTGTGGACAAACATTTTTACCCTCTGGTAAACTAACAGTTTGCTATTGAAAATGGCCATAGAAATAGTTGATTTACCAATTAAAAATGGTGATTTTCCATAGTTATGTTAATTTACCAGAGGGTATATATTTTTTAATAGACAAACATACCATGGAAACCATAAAGACACGATGATAATGATAAATGTTATATCATCATCTTCGCCATCCTCAAAGATCGCACTTTCCAACGCATTTAAGTATGAACTTTTGGGATAAATGTCCCATGTTCAAACACAGCTGCGATCCAGCTACAGCGGCCATGCCAAACTTTGGACATAGCAAGGGGCCTGGTGGCAAGGCCATGCCACACCACACATGCCAGGTTTGTGGGTGCCTTTGCCATGGATTAGCAACAAAAATGGGGAGTTGAGTTCACCAACAAAAATAGGCATGATTAGTCAATTCAATCGGATTAGCTTGGTATTGCAGCAACCGAAAGGAAATGGTTGGTGTTTTTTTTCGCCAACCCCCGTGAAAAGTCAATCAGGATGGAACACAAAAAATATCTCTCCCCACCAACCAGAAATGGCATGGAATTGGTTGGTTGATAAGGATAAATATGGGGAAATGGCACTCCATTGAGCAGTGTTCAAAACCCGAAATGTGATCCCAACATGTAATTACTGGCTAGTTTGAACATGGGATTCCCATATAACGGGTCATGATAAGATAAGATAAGATATATACCCTCTGTTCATCAAACCTGGCAATGGAAAATTCCCCGGTTTGCGCAATGGTTTTCCAACTATAATCTCCATTTAGAGAGATTCTCCCATCATCATTCATCTTCCCATATTGTCCTAGGGATTTCCAGCCATCGTTTGATGACACCAGAGGGTACTGCCCCAACACCAGGGAGGTTGGCTTTCCACCGCCTGGGCGCCTCCATCGGACCACGAGAGTGTTCCAACTGCTGCCTCCATGGCTGCTTATCGGTTCATCCCAACTAGTGACTGGTCAATGCCCCATCTACCCATCTAAAACTGGGGTATTAACCCACATGGCTATGAGTCAAAACCCCGGTACCCAAGGTACCCCCAAATAGCTGGTTAATGGATGGTTATTTGCCCAAAATATGATAATATTAGGTTTTGACCCATCCCCACATATTCCCAGCTATTTTATATGCCGTAGTAGCTACATAGCAACAGGGGTGCCACACATCCAAGTCTACTCAGCCCTTCTCATTGGTGGGGTCGCCCCAAACAGAGCTGGTTGAACGGGCTGACGGGTTGATCATGACCGTGGCAAAGATCTTGCCATAGGGTCGAAAGGGTCGAAACATGGTATACGGTTTGTGGTCATGGGAATGTTTACAATCTGTATACAGTATATAAATCCCCGTGAGTTGATTGATTACCATCCCCCAATATACTGTAGGTATACAATCCAACTTCTCACCAAGGCATCATATATCTGATGATTGATGTCCCTAGATTTCTCAGATTCAGCTGGTTCAAATCCGCAAGTTTGGGTTGGGAAAGATTTGTTAGTGGTGGATTTTCCAAGGTTTATTCGGGTGCTGCATCCGACTTGAATTCTCATCCCGGGAATCCCGAGTTGCCTACAGACGATGTGCTACTCGGATTTACGCGTGATATCCCAATCTCTAGTTGGCTAAACTTCCCACGGTGACATTTTCATGGGCTCGCCAAAAATGTGGGTAAGTTTACCGGTATACACCAAAATTTAACTATCTTTGGTGCATTCGAGTATCTTAATCAGATTTACCCTCTGGTAAATTAACATAACTATGGAAAATCACCATTTTTAATGGGAAAATCCTTTGAAAATGGTGATTTCTCATAGTTATGTTAGTTTACCAGAGGGATCCAGAGGGTAATGGGAACATCTTGAGAAAGCACTGGATTTTGGTTGGGCACCACATGCACCCACTTTCCGCCTCCATGCGATGGAAGAGCTTCATGCATTGAGGCGAAGAAGCATCTCGTCGAATCTGCGCGACCATAGCCGGGCAAGTGGCAATCAAGAACTGGTTGGTGCCGCACCCCCGATCATCCCCCCAGTCAGACGGTTGAACCTGAACATAGAAAAACAGATTTTAAAGCACCAAGCAGATTATCCAATAATCATAACCGCAAGAACAGGTTTTAATTGACACAAGAAGGTAGAAAACGGCAAGAAATATGCCTCGAAGGACTGGTTTATAGTTGTGCCATGTTGTGCGGAATTTAAGGGGCCTAGAGTTATGTATTTTTTTTGTATCCACCAAAAAAGACAAACTGATCTGCCATGATCTTTGATTGTGAAGTGGAGGGACGAGTACATCAGGTTTTAAGGAGTAGAATAGACTATGATTCCCAAAATCTGGCTGGTACATCGGATCATGAGGTCGACCAAGCTTGGCGACCATAGGAAAATCCTAGTCATCTGTTCTGAGTCACCAAGTCGGATCTGGTAATTCAACCTGGAACATCAACAATCCTTAGCCACAACTGGTTGGTGGTTTCAAACTCCCTGAAAAGTACACCAATCAGATGATCATTTATAGTATAGATTGGGTGGCTTTCGCGTAAAAGATTGGAACTTCGGATTACCATGTTTGATTTAATACTAAAGCTTGACCATCTTTCTATGTGTCAACTCGACAACGACCTTGATCCTGCTTCAATTCGCATCTGCTTGGTATCTTGGGAGTTCCGGATCTTGTAACACATACTCATAGTTATTCATACATATTCCATTTTAAGGATGGTTCTTCATATTTCATTTTTCTATATTTCATATTCCATATCTCATATTATCCTCCCATTTTGGATGTTTCTCGATGATTCATATTCCAGATTCTCATATATGCTCCCCACAGCATGGGTCAAGAGCCGGGTATCCTTTCCCTCCGGTGCCTCGAGGAATCCCACCTTATCGCTACGTGCCTGGGGGAGAACATGGCTTTCCAGTACCATGGGTCATCTTTGAAGGGAATCATGGCTTTCCCAGGACTATATACTTTTCGATAGGATATGTATGTATGTATGTATGTATATATATACCCTGCGAGTCAACCACCTTTTTAAATATGGTGGTTGATAAACGACTATATTTAATGTAAGAACCACGGTGGTTCCTAATAAACAACCTTCCCATCCCCTTGCTGCCATCTGTGCCTCAGGTGTCGACTATGGATGTCGACCAGATTGGGGAAACGGATGGGAAAAAATCAAACACAATGGTTCAACATCAAATCCCCAAATGATGTAAGAGGTTGGAGGATTCCTAACATGTTGGTCATGACACATCCCAACTATGGAAGATATATTCCAAATACATGGATCCCAATCCCAACTATGGAAGATATATTCCAAACACATGGATCCCAACCAAACTATACCAACATCTTTAGCAAATCAACCAAGTTTGGTGAAAGCATGCAATGCCGAACAAGATTACCCCAAAATATGCCACTCGATCCTGTTGCCTAGCCATGTACACCTTGGCCGGATCTATATATGGTTCAGTCCGAACCTCAATGTGTTATGTGAATGAATGTATTTGCTATGCTGGGGTCATGGGAACTAGATCCTTATTTTTGGGGTCTTGAGGTCATAGACCAATTCGATGAAAAGAGCCCTGCGGCGACGCCATCAACTTAGTATTTGGGAATGGGTCAAAACCCATCAAAACCTATTTGAGGGAATAAGCATCCGTTCCACCAACCAACTATTTTGAGGTACCTAGGGCATCAGGGTTTTGACCCATAGCCATATCCCTTGTCTTTTATGTGAAACTACTGGATTGGTCGAAACGAAAATCTACAGGAAACTCTGGCTTTTACCACTATTAAATTATAGCAATTCGAGGTTTCCTGTAAAGTTTCCCTTCAACCCATCCAATGATTTAAACATAATTCCTCTTTGCCATGTGTGGTAACACCTTGGCTTCAGGTTTGTTGGAAGAATACGAGGACAGCTTGGACGAAGGTTCGCCCCCTGCCCTGCCATCCCCTGCCCTACAATTATGTTAGGTCCTCTTGTTTTTTACTCCGAAAGCATAGAATGAACATCCCCACACAATAAACAAAAATATGTTTTGGCTTGGGGTTGTTCGACCAAATTCTCATCGATATTTTGCTTTCAGAGGGTGCGGAATTCATTCACCAATTTATGATTTCCATTGGTTATTGGCCCAGATTTAGCCAACCCTGTGCCCTTCAGTGCTCACATTTTGTGGGCGCGGTGGCCGTGATGCCGCCAACACGCAGCAGCAAGCAGCAAGTTGAATTGCTGAAGGACTGTGCTCGAGCAATGTGATTTGGGGGCCTAGTCGTTAAATGTGCTGATCCAACACTTGCTGCTAATTCAAAATCATCAGTGTCATACTTGGAGAGATTCTAAGGTTTTCATTTGTGAAGCAATGTTTTTTTGCGCATGGTCCAGCTTTAATCAGTGCTGTCTTGGTTGGAGGAGTTCTTGAGAGACTACTGCACTGATGAGTACGTTTCAAAAAAACGAAGACAACTAAAATCTAGACTGGGCCCAAAGAAAGAGAAAACAGTCCTTTACTCAGCCTTGGCAGTCTAGCAGGCATGGTTCATGGCACATCTGATCTCATCAGTTGACTATCTCATAGCTCCAACACTAGACTGGCAACATCCTAGAACATAGCATGTGCATGGGGTATCCCATGATTGCCTAGGTGCCACGCTTTGCCTTTGTGAACCGCCTTGACGATGGTGACACCATCAAAGAGAATGAGGCATGCCCCAGATACCTTGTTGGAATGTGTTGGAGCCTATTTTATCAAGCAAAGCAAGTAAAGTATATCGGTTCGGTTTACCAATTTGGGCTCCTGCAGCTCTACTAGTTTCTGTATCCCACACAAATAGACTCTTGATCCCGATTCATAGGTGGAAGATGAAGACAACGCGGAGTACATCTTGCAGTACGTTGCCACCTTTGGTGATCAACTGCCGAGCCAGCTTGAACTGAAGGACTGTCTTTGGGGGTCTCATGTCTTTTTGAATTTTATGTGCTTTTTAAAAATGGCTCAACTCACTTTGAAGATTCCATCTCACCATTCTCCAACTTCAACCCTATTCCAACGGGGTCCAGGCTCAGATCAACTCAGAATCTGTCAATGGTCGCAGGAAGCCTTGGCGTGGGCAAGCTTCCACTTGGGCTTAAACCACCAACTCAGAAGCCAAACCCTCCATGAGGTTTGAAACTTAGAATTTGAAATCTTTGACTACTATATGTGAAAATCACTTCTGTTTTCATGAGGTGAATACCTTACATTGGTCTTCCATTGATTCCTAGGCATGGGCGGAGAGTGAAAGCTTGACTCAGCGAAGTTTCTTCTCGTATGTCTTTGACCGCTTCCAGCGCAACCCGAAAGCGAGGACATCACCCTGTGAAATCATATGCATCCTCATGAATTCGACATTGCAATGTTTGAAAATCCAGACTATTAGATATCAAACTTGGCAAACTAGCCTTAACATACTAAATCCCACTAGCCAGTGCATAGTGGCCTTTTAAAGGACAAATCTACAAATTCAACCCAGTGCCCAACCAGCCATCTTCTGAAGGAGTGGCAGAAGCAAGATGCAGGAGATCAAAGATGTCATCAAGATGAAACTGGAGGCTTGCCACGGGTGATAGTGATGTAGATAAGGTGATCTGACCTGGTCTAACAAAGCTAACAATAGAATGATGAAAAGAAGGCTTGATGCCGTTCAATTACTTACAAGTAGTTTCTTTATGGTTTCCACTTGGTAGATCCATCCAAACCCCGGTTTGCTTGCATGATCAGGAAGCAGGTCTACTCACGTCAAAGGGAAAGAAAGTTGCGTCAAGGGGGCGTTCTGCTTCCATGTCAGGTGCTCCCACATGGCCGGTGAACTGGTATAGTGTTGGGGTCTAAAATCGATTCATATATTTGAGTCTTAGATGGCTTTCTTTGGTAATCTGGGTACTTTCAAGATACCGCATACCAGACCTATCGCTAAGGTTTAAACCATATATACCATATTCACCGTCCCATCTGAGTGCAGTTTACAAGTTGACTATATGACGAACTGTCGATAACTGTTTATGTAAAAACTCCATCCCGCAGCAGGTGGTTCCACAGAGAATCTGGAGACAAAGACACCAGAAGGTGAGCAGGAAGAAGACTTGACACCAACTGAGCCGGAAGAAAGCGATGAGGAGGATGAAAGGGAAGAGGGAAATGGAGAGTCGAAAGAACCTGAGACTTGCAACACGAAAGTTGACACCTCTGAAGTTGCAGGTGACAAAGCGGATGAACCCATGGCAGGTTCAACCAAGATGCAGGAGATGGGTGAGGAGGAACAGAAGGAACACGACCCTGAGATTAGGCCTGGAGGTCTTGCCAACCCAGATGAAATGGACACCTTGGATCAGCCGCACTACGATCCCCAGCCGGGATACTACGACCCCCTTGAAAGACCAGATTCCAAGGAGTGGGAGTGTTCGATCGATTCCCAAGAGGATTCACAAATTGTCACGTGGCACAGGCGTGACAAGACTGATATGCAACAAGGTGTGCCTATGGAAGCTGAAAGTTCCAAAGGCCGAGATGAGGAGGCTGATGTCCCGTTTGTGACAGAGCTTGTCAGTGAGGAGGAAGAGGACAACAGAGGTACGTTCAAGGACAGTGGGAAAAGGGGCAACAAGCACACTATATCCATATCTGAATCTCATATGATGTGTGAATTATTTAAGATAAAATACATTAAAATACAATAAATTCTGTAGGCTCAAGATGCCCTGCAATGAGCAGAACTTGAAACACCAGGTTGGTTGGGGGATCTTGGGAACACTCAGTGTGGAGGACAGAAAGCCGTTGACTTCTGAACCCCAACACGATGCTACTTTGAAAAGGATTGCGTCAACATTAATGGAAACAGAAGAGAAAAACAACAAGCCGGAAGATCTGATGGAGGCCGGCAATATAGTATATTTCAGCCCACATACATGCACATGCTGTGACATTCAAGGTCTCGTCAAGAAGTCCAAAATAAAGACATTTTTTTTATCCAGATCCAAGAGTCCCAGTCCAAATCCGGAATGCAACGTTTCTGTTCGAAACTCAGATATTCCCATCCTCGACAACTCGAAGCCACAGGCGCAGAAAAAGATGAGACAGGCAGCCAGAGAAGAGGAGGACGAAGCAGAGGATCCAGACAAGTTCATCAAGGAGGCCGAAGAAGCGGAAGGGTCGTCACGAGGGAAAGGACGAGGACGTGGACGAGGCAAAGGTCGAGGGAAAGGCCGTGGAAAGAAGGCTGTGGATGAAAAGCAAAATGAACATGGAGATGGAAGTGGAAAAGAGGATGCTTGTGATGAGATGCTTGAAGGTGAACCGGAAAGACCACCACAGTCCAGAAAACGAGAGTCCAAGCCCAAGCCGGAGACAAATGAAAGCCCTTCGAAAATGAAGAGAAGAAGAAGTGCAAAGGGAGAGGCAGAGAAAGACAAGAAGACCAAGAGTCCTGTGCTATCACCATCCAAGGCGAGGAGAAAGCTGCTGAAGAGAAGCAAAGCTGCCAGAAGTTCAAAGGACTTGGACACTGGTTCGAATAAGAGAAAGGAGGCTGAGAGCAGTGACAGTGAAGATGATGATAAGCTGTCTCGGCGAAACCTGGGGGACCTGTTCGAGGAAGCTGTGGATTCAGAGGAAGAAAATTCAAGAACGAAACGCAAGCAACCTTCGACGTCAACTCCCAATGATGAGGTTCGCCAAGGGAAGAAGAAACCGCGCAAAGGAAAGGAGGAGCTGCCTGAAGAGAACCAGGAAGGTGAAGATGAAGCTGAAGGGAAGGCGAAAGAAAAAGATGAAGCGAAGCCAAAAGGTAAAAGCCAAGGGAAGCCGAAAGCTGAAGGTGAAGTGAAGAAAGGAAAGAAGTCCAAAGCTGAAGAGAAGCCGAAAGGTAAAGCTGAAGTGGAAGACAAAGCAAAGGAAGTGAAGCTGAAAGAGAAAGAAGTGAAGGCAAAGACAAACAAGAAAAATCAGGACAAAGGTCCTGACGGTCAGGACCTTTCGAAGGGAGATCTCGCAATGCTGGCGTTGCAAGACAAGAAAGACAAAGTGACTGCGGTTGAGGCCAACTGAAGTCGACTTGTCGCACATGATGCTCATGTCATCTATAATGATACGTGATAATGTCACCTAAATTGTATACTCTTTCTTGGGCATGGGGTACGAAAATGGCAGGTGTTCATCGGGTGTTTCTTCTACTACCCTGGCTGTCCTCCAAATATAGTTTGAAAGCACCGTTCAATTAAGTCACTCCCAACATATATATATGTCGTTCCACCATCCATCTTCCCACACAATCATGATGCTGTCCAGGATCAAGCAAGAATGGAAGTTCGAGATGTCCTTGCAAAGGATCCGCAATGCAAAGACCTGATCAAGCAAATGACGGATACCCAAAGGCCGGCCTGTAAATTGGGCTACTGGGTTAGATACTGGCGTTCATATATCAATCACATATAATATGTTGTTTCATGTTGAGATGTGGCTCTAAAACATTAAACTCACTTGCACAAGTGTAAGCACATGTGCCTTGTTGATTCTTGGCTTGAGAGACGATAATTCAGTCAAATGCTATCATATTTTCAAGGTGCTGACAAAATGTTGAGCTATTATTATGACCTATCATGTCTATTTCATAGAGCATTCCAGTGATGAATGATGGACCCTGGTAATGAACATGGAATCGATTTTCATGATGGTTGCGCTTGCAGCAGGTCCTACAGCTTTCGACCACCTGCTGGACTTGAAAACCCTTGCAGGGATGATAGTGGCAGATTGCCGTCGATCTCACCAGTGTTGGGGGCTTGGGTTTAATCTTCTCGGGTCATATATAATAGCAAGTCTTTTATACCCTGCCTGAGGCTGCAATATCGGAGCTTCTATGTTTGCCCGGTGGATGACAAACGGGTGGCCCAGGTCAACGCAGGTTGCCAAACGAAGTTTGCTGTAACTCGACTAGATTCTTCATTATCGGTCCAGATTCTATATTGCCCAGAATGACTAATCTGGATCTTTGAGATTTGATTTCAAACGCATCATTCAGGCGAACAAGATCAAGGGAGTTTCGATCGGTTGGAGAAAGCATGGTGGCATTGCGAAGTCGTTGGAAACTCAATGTTGCCATAGATGCTTTTACATTACAATTAATTGGATTAATCCAAGTTGTGGATGGCCCCATGTTTGAAATCTATGATTCTATGATTGTCCATTGCAATGTTCAATACCCATGGCGAATTGCTTTGTCTGATCATTTACATTGATGATCACTGAGCTGGGAGTATGCCAAGCTGATCGCTGGATGGCAACGGTGCTATGGCTCCAGACCACTTGGAGGCACATGATAGCTAGATCGTAGTTTAGCTTTTGATGACCCTGGTTCCGACCGACCGACTGGGCCCCCAAACTGTCAAACTTCATGTTCTTCAATTCTTCAAATCCTGACCAAGCAGTGCTGTTTGTTCAAACGTCTTGTCTAGACTGGACAATATTTGTACAATGCAGTGGCTTATATGTTCCGATTGGTTAATTAGACTTTTCTGATGGTGGCCTTCAATATTCAACTGCCAGGGTCACTGGGGATATGCTGTTTTCACTCACTCCCCGGGTGCGCTTTCGCACTTGGATAGCAGTGAAGTGGTGCGCCAGCAATTTGAGTCCAACACTTAGATGATCTTAGATGGAAGCCTGGGGGATGTGACCGGAAAAAATAAAGACAAAATAATGGTTTTGCTTTTGCAGCTTGTGTCTGAGGGCAGGATTACAGCCCACCACATGTGCCACACCACATGTTCCATGTCTTTTGGAATTTCGATGAATTTGAAATCTGAAAAAATGGAAGCAATTTTGCTCCTTGGAAGGTTCCCACTAGTTCCCAACCAAGTAGGTTCTGCCTATCGAACCTGGAACAGCCATGGTGTCACGTCTTGGCCTGACGGCACGGGCCGCTCAAATGCTGATATATCTGGGAGCACCGTTGATCCTGTTACTTGCCAGCATGATATATCAGATATTCTAAATCATGATATCCACCTTAGAAAACTATCTTCGGATGAAGGAATCGTTTTAGTCTATAGACAGATCATTTCCCGAATGTGCCGGCCACCCTGAGGTTACACTGCGCAGACTATGTATGCCAGCAGGTTCAGGGCGGGCCTCTGGACCGACGTGCCTGACACCTAGATCTTTCATCAAGCTAAGATTCAGACCCTTGATGTCAAAGATTCATGCTACTTAGCTAGGATTTGTCATGTGTGGACCTCTTTGCCGGAGAACAAGCAGTTTCCAAGGGGTTCAGTTCCGAACTCAGAGCTTGTGAATCTGATTTTCCAACACATATTTCCCACTTGGTCATTGGAAAATATGTGAACATGCCTGAGATTCAATGGACTTTAAATCGTCCTTCCCTCAGCAGCGTATCAACAAGGGTTGGAATGTCATGGAATGGAATATACATAATTTGGGCTGATGGATGCCCCATGTCTACTCAGGGCATCCTACGACAAGGAATTGCAAGGGGACCTTGGAGATATCACTACAGTGCTACAGCCTTAGGGACCAAGTCTTGGACAAATAGATCTTACCCACAATTACCCTGTCAACCATATGATGCAACAAGTTTAAGCCGCTGTGTGTGAATAATTGCAGCACCATCTATATTGTCTCAACCGTCCCCCTGCTGCCTGGTCTTTTCCTCTGAGGGCTGGATTTCTTCGGGCGGTCCTCTTGACGTTGCGTCTGGAGGAGAAAGGTGTAATGGCATGTGGGCCACCATGTTCCAGCTTTGTATGGGTTAATTCCCATACCCATGGTAGAAGGCCAGAGAGGCCACTAGGCCATGCATCTTACAGACCCTACGTCCGTCAAGCCAACGTGACCCTTGAATGAGAAGTGAAATATGTTGTGTTTTATATTATTATGAGTTATAATTTATGATGCTATGGGTTGAATTGTAATAATATTCCACCATAAATTTCTGTGTGCCATTTATCACTGGCGATGGCTTAGCTAAGGATAACAACTCGTATGATACTTTTGTGGCTACTTGCTACATGTCGCATGGCGTTCGTCTTGGCAGAGCAGCCACGTTCCAGTGTTATGCCCTGGTTTCCATACGTGGAGTTTTTCAAGAAGGCAGTGTGCCAATTCATCCCATGGCAAAAAGCTTTCTTGTCCGGGGCTCATTTGAAGAGTGGACCCATTGGAAGTTTGGTTGTGAAAAAAATAGTTGGGATTGGGACTTTTGATGTCGAGATCATTTTTGTTCATTTAGACACAGACCGCCTGAAATCAACTGACTGGACCTGTATTATCTTGATAGATCTTGATCATAAAAAATCTATGATAAGACTTCAATGCTGTGCGGCGTGCTAAGTAACATGGGGGCCTACGGCTCCAAAACTTTGAAGCCGACGCAATTGTTCGGGACAATGTTGGGGCCTGAGAATTGGATCCACCCGGTCACTCTTCCTACATCCTGTTCCCATGTCCTGCGCACTTCCTTCAGGATGTACATCAAGGACATGGAGAAGAAGACCTCGAAAAAGTTGCGGGCCAAGCTGGCAAGGAAGGCGAAAAAAGCGAAAAACCCAATGGTGCGCAAATCGGTGCGCAAAGATGGCAAGGTTCAAGTGTCATGGGCTTGGTATTCACCTTTAAAATGTTGTGCCAACATTGGGGATTTGGCAAACCACTGCAATCTATCTACTACTCCTAAGAAAGACCAACTCCCCAATTTTGGAACTTGCCATGTACACACAGATGTTGCATCAAATACTTGGAGATCTTGGAGGATTGTCCCACTGAGTAATAGGGGATAAGTCTACCAACTATCGCGATCCGAAGAATTACTGAAGTGGGATGGTCGTCCTTCATATCTTTTTAACAGTTGGATCCCTATTGTGTGAGCCCAGGACTGGCGCACGTGGGTTGAAAAAATCCCAAGTCTATCCCCTTCAGTTTGGCAAAAAGATGGCCCGGTTGCACAAAGCCCATGTCAACTCAGGGGTATGGTTCTCAGATAGAAAGCTAGCATATAGTGAAACAAAATAATTTGCAGATCAATCTGTTGGACCTTGGGTCTTACTACGATATTATAGCGAACAAGACCTTTTCCCTCCCAGGTTGATGCAGGTGCCCCTCTTCGGGCAGCTATGGATGGAAAGGACGGCAGCCGGGTCTTGAAGGCAAATGGGATGATCACATGTTGAAATTCAATTTCACAACCAATTCATAAGGTTCATCGTTCCTGCGACCCTATTAGCTATTGACCCCGAATCCACTTTCAAATTGAGGCTCCTTATGGTTGGCGACATGCCTCTCTGAAACCCGTCCAAGCTTTTTTGGAATCGGAGGTGAGGGCGGGAAACTTTAGGCCCAATTTTCAGGGTGGCCTGAATGTGTAGCTCGCTACAGCTGCTACATGTGCCAAATAAATATACGTACTATACTGGCTACAAAATGCCCAAAACATGACTTGCGGGAAGTTGGGACCACTGTGTACCCACTGAAATTCACTTTAGCCTGGTTGCACACCTCGTAGCTTTACTTAAAGCTCGACTGGTGCGGTGGAAAGGAAAACTGAGTGGCTCAACCATTGCCAGTAGGTCTCGACGCTGGTAGGTGCCAGTGCCTGCATGGACATTGCATTCCATGGGATCCACATGCCGTCCAGAATCCAAAACCTCCAAAAATGCAGAAAAGTTGGATCATTGAGATATATTATAATTAGGTGATATTAGTGAATCATAATCATCCTGGAAATTCTGTTCTATCTTTTGGGGGTTACTGATACTACTAAAATGAACCATTCCAAAAAAAAATCATAGCGTGAATAAAGCGTGAATGAGCGTGAATAAAGCGTGAACGACCATTTTTAAACGTGAACCACCATATTTAAGCGTGAACCACGAATAGCCCAAAATCCATGTATTTTTCATATATATATTTTTTTTAAAGGTTTTGTTAGCACCCGAAAAAAAATAGCGCTGTTTTGGTCTAGCTGGCCCTGGTTCAGGCTTGAATATAGTCGTTCGCAAAGGAACAACCCCTTGGGATATTTTTGTTGAAAGAATTTCTAATGAAATGGACGCCATTTATGGATCACAGGATTTGGGGATCATGCCGCTGTCAGCAGCTGCACAGGCAGCTCTTGAGAAGGCAGCCAAACGAGCTGACCGTGTAGCTAGGAGGGATGCAGGTATGGGAGAGTTCGACCCACCTTCTGCTGAGTCTGCTGAACCCAAGCCCCTGAGTGAAAAGAAAATGAAAGCTTTGGAAGATGCCAAAGACAGAGCGAGGCCTAGATGTTACACTTAAGTGGTTGGTCCTACATATTACCTCGTGAATCAAGAATAAAATTGTATATCGAAGATCATTCAAACATAGTCAGCCCTGTTTACATGACACATGTATCTCTAAATTAGATGCCATATATTATTGTCGAACGTTAGATATCCTTTTCGATCAGCATTGTTGATCAGGCATCCTGGGGCAAATCCTTCTAGCACCCAAGCACTTGAAGCACGTGTTGCGAAAGTGAAAGAACCAAGTGAAGGTGAAGGTGAAGGTTCTTGGGGGGAATCCAATTTTGGTGGGGCTTTGGGCTGCACATGTGAGTTCTGAGCTACACATCGATCCATGTTTTCGATCTGTCTCACGAGTGTGGTGGACAGTTTCCACTTGGGTTGGTTCACCAAATCTGATATCTCCAGGTTTTTTGAAATATTTTCTGGCATACAGGGGGGGGCTTTTTTTGGAGCCCAAGTGGAAAATTAGCACAAGTGTCTTCCAAAGTGGATCTAGATGGGGTGGTCGATTCCATTTTATACAACCTGCAATTTGTAGACCCTCAAACCTGAGACATAATTTATATATCAAGTATAGACACCGCATGACACCGCTACTTCAAATGTTTTTGTTCTGGGAGGACAAAAGGATAAAGCAAAGATGAAGATTGAGAAGAAAGCTTCGAAGAATGGTGTTGACCAGAAGTCTCCACTAGAAGCCCCCATAGTCACACCCCCGGCCAAAATCAAACGTCGACGTAGCAGGGCAGCTCATGAAGGTGACAACGAAGAATCTGCCCCCAAGCTTCCCCGCAGAGTCCAGAGTAAAGAGATCTTGAAGGCAGGCAGGTCTCCTACTATACACTACTCTCCGGAGAAACCACCAGAGAACCATGACAAGAATGCAGAGAACAAAGCTGCGTCAAAGCCAAAGGGTCAGAAACCAACTGCAGCCAAAGCCAAAGTAGCAAAAGCAAAGAGGAAATCACTGGCAGGTGGTACTTCGGCACCAGGTTGCCCCCCCAAGGAGGAAGAACCAACTCCAGCAACAGCAGGTGCAGTGAAAGCTGCATTAGCCAGGCAATGCACAGCAGACTTACCTACACCGACCACAGGTGGCAAAGGCAACACTTCGTCAAGTGACAGTGACAGCGAACAGAATGAAGACAGAGTTGATGAGAATGACAAGGAACTAACCGAGGATCAGTTGAAAGCGAAGAGAGCTGCCCATGCACGTTACATGCGATTTTCAAGATCTCTGAAGTCGAAGCGTACCCTGTTGGCAATATCAATGGAATGCATACCTAGACCATCCAAATACCACCCAATTCTGGTGGTGAAATTACCAAACTTATAGAGGGTCACCCATCATTTGTCTAGGTATGTACTTGTTGAGAAACAATTTATATTATACCGGCCAGCCGTTAGATGTCAGGTATCATTGAATAACATGGATGTGGGGACTGTATATAATACAAGTAATCATGCCTGCATTGTATACTTAGGTCAAGCACCACCAGAAATCCGAAAGGCTGGTCGATCAGCGAAACGATGTGGCTTGGTTTAATGGCTGTGGGTCAAACTCTGTACTTTCAAGGTTCAATCAAACTAAGGGATGTTGCATATTCCATGTTGCAACTGTGGCATCGAGTTGAGTGAGGTTGAAGTGCAATAAGAGGGGGCGATGTGTGGATTGATATCGCATTTTACTATTGACCAGATTAGATTAACCTTGCCTGTTGGCCTAGGCAGCGAGAAGCTGGGCGTTCTGTTTGAACAATGGTTGCAGTGCGAAGGCCATTGGAACCAGTCCACCTTGTACCAGGAGCTCAAAGTGAGTGTGAGAAAAAGGCGCCTAGGGGCCAGAAAATGGCTGACACAACCAGAACTAATTACAAAGTACCAATCGGCCCGAGTGGCCACTCGAATCATTGAGTCGAAGCTCAATGACAAAGAGCTTGCCAAGACCCAAGTGAGATTTCATCCAGATGCACCGGACGATTTAGAAACCGGGCTTCAACATGTGCTGTATATTGTGTATTGTGCACGCTAGGCATTTTTTAACCCATGCACTATCGATATATCATGTCATGTACATTGTACGTGCATGTATCAGATTGTGTGAGTACTTCAACGCGGTCAGGAATGTCGACAATTTCTTATCTGTTATGCGGTATTCAAATGCAGCCACTTAGGAATGTTGAATTTTTCTAGTGTGGGATGTTGTGCGCCAATGCGGCCACTTAGGAATGCCGACAATTCCTTGTATGGGATGTTGATGCTGTGGAAGATACCACTGATGAGATCACCAGTTCAATCTTTTCTGCTGTCGACGACGATTCTAAAGAACCGAAGGGAAAGTCAGATCGAAAGCAGAAGAAAGAGAAGAAGAAGAAGAAGAAGAAGAGTAAGAAACAGGCAAAGAAAGGAAAGAAATCCAAGAAGAAGTCCTCCTCATCTGAGTCTCAGAGTGACTCAGATTCTGAGTCATCAGATTCCTCGTCCCATGGCCATTCCTCTTCCAGTTCTGACACTTGGCTTCTACATGGATTATATTTGTCATTCTACTCCACTGGATCCTTGTTGATCATCTATTTGTGTTCATTATATCTGGTCCAGCATAGTTCTTCTTAGACTCCCTATCACTTCGATCCGTTTCTATCCCTGAATTCTGACTGGGTTTCTGCCACCTGTTCCATTCTTTAGGACAACAAGAAGAAGAAAAAATCCAAGAAGGGTAAGAAAAATAAGAAGGGTTCCACCTCAGGTTCAGAATCGGAAGGCAACAGTGGCCGCAAGCCTCGAAAAGAGAAAAAGGGCAAGAAGGAAACTGATGAGCAAAGGGCCAAACGCGAGCAAAAGGAACTTGAAGACAAGGAAAAGAAGGACAAAAAGGATCTGGAAACGCAGGCAAAGAAGGAGAGGAACAAACGGGCAGCAGTTGCCAACAAGGTTTCGACTGGGTTGGGAAGGGCTAGCAAGCATGCAGTAATTTCAAAATAAAAACACACCTCATATATGAACACCGGCTAGTTGAGTGATGTTGAGATCGAAAGAAAGTGTGGCTCATATATCTGGTTCAATTGATGGAACAAAAATTTTCTAAGTCCAATCTATTATGAGTATCAATAGAACCCGGCCAGGTGGTCACGAAGCTGCAGAGTGCGCTTCAAAAGGCCTCGCTGATGCAAGTGAAAGCGGGTGGGATGCCGCAGCCTCAACCACAGGGCTGATCACGAGGGCAGGGCTGCACATGGATGAGGGTGTGTAGTAGGGGATTAGCATATCTTCTTTCCAGAATTTTAGAATGCATGATGGGATTAGCTCAGAAAACACATGGAGTGGTGTGAGAATGTTTGGGACAAAAGCCTGGCTGTTTGCCAACGGGGTGTCAAATGGTCAGGTGTTTTGACTTGTATTTGAACATTATACACTTTCCTGTATTTTCTTTGGTTTCAGCATTCTGGTTTTTGCAAATAATCTTCGACTCCATACGCGGCTTGGCATTTCAGAATCATCTGTGGATGCATGGACAAAGAATGGATCATAATATTTGAAACATATGTAATGTAGTCATGTAGTTCTTACTTATATGAACAATAGTTTTACTCCAGCAGACATTGCTATCTAAGCTTAGTGGTCAGTCTACTCTTGGCAAACTGCCCTGCTACCATACAACCATAGCTACCCTTGCCTGCTCTCGGCTGGTGAGGTCGCAGAATCTTCGCCAGATCTTCCTCAGCGAGCTGAAGCCCTACCAGAAGGATCTTGAAAAACGCCGGGATGCTTTGCAAAAAGCTGTTGCTGCCGTGAAGGCTGGAAAAGTTATGGGCCCAACACTAAAAACATGATCTCATTTCATGCAACATTTTTTTTTGGAGATTGACTGGATGAGCCAGCGCAACTTAAACCCAAAATTGAACTTGTTGTGGTGGAGTTTTTTTACTGAATGTTGCTCAAGGGCTGACTCATATGATATATGATTGTGAATTACATCATTCCACGATGAATATATTACACAATATGTCAAATTAAATCTTTGAATCCAAAAAAAATAATAGATATTGGCAGTTTCACATTCAACCGCTGGCAACGAAAATCCTGGCAGGGTGGTTCTGACCCGCCGGACTTGCCGGGCCTTGAAGCTGAGGGTGAAGATGCGGTGAAGAATTTCAATTCTTTCTTGTCCAGCAGTAATATGAAGTGAACGCGTCATGATCAAAATCCAACTGTGGTATCTGCTAGTGGCTCTAGAACCTGGCTTTGGCCAATACGAAAGTATTGCCTTAGGGAGCTGGGAACAGCTACTGCGTAGTAATGCCATGGTGAAGCTTTTGACAAAATCGGGCTCGAGTAGAGGAAGTTGGTTTGTTGTACACTTTTATTTAGTCAACTGGAACCCTGGAAATGCAATGGTACCTCAATTGATTCAAGTGATGATTTGTCGAGCCCTGACAATCCCGAACTTTTGACCATTACATTAGCTACATAGACTATCACCTCCAGCGGTGGGTGTGGGCCGCGTGGGAAAAAACTATGTTGTTGCAGGATGTGAACTAGTCACTAATGGCTGCACTGCAATAGTCAAGAGTTTTCAAGAAGGTGGTCAAAATATATAATATGTTTGACAATGACATATTTTGACATCATTGTTTTCTGATTGGGATTATTAGGACCGGTTGCCAAAATATAGCAGTCTGGCCCTCAAATGTTCGTTGGCCCCACACGCAGGTACTGCCATTGCTGCTGGTAGCTGTACCGGCAGCGCTGTTGTCCAAAATGTGATTGAGGATGTAAGTTCAGGGGCAGCTTGGCTTTTAAAATGGTGATGGCAAACCCCAGTCTTTTCAAAAAAACATCGGGGATACCATATCGATACCCACTTGGTGGCAGCCATGATGTTTATTCAGAATATGTTGTGCAATCTATTTGGTCTTGGGCTTAGAGTCTTGAAAGTATAAAGCCCATCATGATGTTCAAATAAGGTCGAATGCAAAACAAGTAGGTGCCTGGTATCCATGTGAACATGAACTAACTACTTATCTGATCAAACGAAGTCAAATAGATCTACATTGAAACCTTGAGATAAAACAAGTTAAGCACTATGGTGCGTTCCTCAAACCGCCAATGCCTGTCCACACCCTGAACCGGCTGAGGCATCTTCGATTCTCAAGTCGATGAAACGCATCAGAGCCCATGTCCAAGTGCCTTGCCAGAGATGACTGTTGTGGTTCCCTGGTGGACCTGTTCAAAGAACACCTTATCAGGATTTATTGATCAATCAACCCATGCGTCATAGCTACATTGACAAATATCAGCGCTGGGGATCTTTCATGGTCCTATCAACAACTTCCCATCCTAAACGATCTTAGTAAGGAGAGTGGTGCACTTGCATCTCATCCAGAAAGTCGTAGATTAGCTCAGAAGAAGCCTGGGAATGAGTCACGTGACTTTTGGAAAGCCCATGATATCCCGGTCGTGCCTTGGCTTTTGTTCTGCATGTGTATCCATCCAGTGACGCGGTGGCCCCGCATTCCAAGCACCTCGGTGCAAACTCCAATGGCAACCCCTCGTTACATATCTATAATATATTATGGAACCACGAAGGTTGAAAGTTGTGCTTTTGTAAAAATATGTAAAAATATATTATCCTCCCCCTTTGGATAATCCCTTTCACAAGCCTTTCAAATTTTCTTGGACTTGTGCTTGGAAATGGTTTTAATGTGTTTGCCATTGTTTCCCATTTCAATCAACACCGTTCTGGATTCATTTTGTAGTCTTGGATGCCCTTGAACATTAAAACCATTTCCAAGCACCTGTGTTTGTTTTTTTGAATTGGTCACCAAACAAGGAAATGGAAAAAATATGGGTGCCTGTCCTGGATGAAAAATGCCCAAATGGATACAGGCTCCAACAGCAGCAAATGTTGTTTCCCCACCGGATCATGGGCTACCTCTTCAACGAATGCCATTTGGAAATTCCACAGGCCGATATCCATCAGTATTGGGACAATGCCATAGCTGGTGGTGAAACCTATGCATCGGTTGAGTCCAGGCATAGGGTGCCTCTGGGCATATACGGTGATTCTGCACAACTCGTTACGAAGGCACAGTTCGAGAAGATCTTTTGTTTTTTTCTGAATATTCCCATATTCAGACCACAATCGATACGGTATTCACGGTTTCTACTGTGGAGCTGCGACTCTTCTCTTCTATTCAGAAACCGTACAGTCAATACTGTGCTGAGGTGGGTGGTTTGGTCTCTGAATTGCTTGTACCACGGTACCAACCCAAGTAGCAGACCCGGCAACAGACCCCTTTCAGAAGCTGAGAAAAATCGAGCTGGAACATGGATCACCAACCAGAAGCATCAATTTCAAGTTGTAGAATGCCGTGGTGATTGGGAATTCCATAAGCTGATTTGGCAGTTCAAGGCAAGTTGGAAGGGAGGAGTCAATGTCGGGATTTGCTTTCGGTGCCCGGCAATGCTGAAAACTGATGATCCTGGACTTTTATATTGGAATATGGATGATGTGGGATCAACATGGTGCCAACAGGAGTTCGACACGGTTGAATACATTTCAAAGATGCTCCCTTCGCGCAACATCTGCCACTGTATCATCAAGTCCGCTACGGTTTTCTAGTTTTGCAACCAGGATATTCAACATCCCCAATGACATTTGTTGCTATGGAGGGAACAAACCATGAGAATCAAAAATTGTTTCCTTTTAAATAGCATCTCATCTAAGGTCCTTTGATACGTTTGGAGAAGTTCAAGGTCTCATGCATTCGCTGGTGCACAATGCATGTGCTCAATTTAGGCCTCCTGATGTCCTTAAATGGTGGTGCCTTGATCCTTGGAAGAATTTCATGGGGCAATCGACTCCCAAACGTGCTTTGATGCCAAGGCACATCTAGGACGATGTCCCACTGGTTTCCATTGCATGGCGATGGTGTACCCCTGTTGAAGTTTTCAAAAATAATAAAATAATCAATAAATAGTTGCTCAGAGGATTGGTCATTGGGAAACTCTATATGCTTGGGCCCCCAGATTTTATCTAGGAAAAAATGATACAACACACTTAAGTTAAAATAGCTAATATTAGTAATGATTCTTGTCCTAGAGATGAAATCTGGGGACCCATTAATATCCTTGCGCTTGCTTCAAGACCCTGGTAGTCCAACCCCATATATGGATATCCTGGTAGTCCAATTCCATTTTCTTAAATGGCAATACAGTTTAAAGTGGTGTCTTTAAAACACATTGTGGCAAAGAACACCATCGGGTAGCATTGAATCCAACTGAGGTTGATGCTTGCCGAGCAAATGGAGTTCTGGGGTCCAGGGACTTTCCAGCAACAACTTGACCATGCCTATGACGATTTCATTCTATACTGTCGGCGAAACAAGTTGGGCCATTCTCAACCACCTTTCAAAGTTTCCAAAGATTTTTGGCGCAGTAACTGTCAATATGTTTTTGAACAAGTTTTTGTTTGACTGTTTGACGGTTTTATCAAATGTCGTTCACTGGAATTCTTGAAGGACATACATCCAAGAAAAAATGATACAAGTAATTACTGATGTTGTTTGGAATGGTCCTTACATTTTTTGGCCTGCCCTCCTCAGGTCAAACAATCCACAGGCGAGATCCTACTCAGTGCAAAAGCTTGGAACGGGCGCATCATATGCCAATGGCTAGCCGACACGATGCCTTTGGCAGCAAGGGGCTTTGACCTGCTGTACGACCAGGGGCGTTTAACATTGGTGTGTCAATCATTGCTCCTCACCTCATATTAACTTATGCAACTTACATCCTCTAAGTTGTTTCTTTTACGTTGTTGCTGGGATGCCTTGATAATCGATAAACCTTTGGGACCCTGACAAATCAAGTGGCTGGTGCTTCTTACTTGGAATGGTGTTGATGGTCATCTTTGATGGGCTGCTCAGGAAATGCATGGCTCGCTACTTTTGGCTATGTGAAACAAATCCCCGACAGTTGATGCTTGCCAGGGCAGGATTTTCTATTTCAGTTTCTTTTAGATGGGTCCATACCCCTGCCATACTACTGCATTGCTTTGCAAGCCCCTGTACCACGTAAGGACAGATGAAGCGGCTGAACAAATTTACATTGAGGGTAGAGGGTTTCTGCGCACCTTCAAAAACCTCTGCACCATTAGTGTCCGTCAGAATCGGCAGACCTTCCTAATGAAACCCAAATTCCATGTTACTTCGCTGGCCAATTGTTGTTGCAATTCATTTCTATGTCCCTCAATCTTGGGGAGTGTGGGTTTTGTTTTTTACATGTTGTTTACCCCTGCCCCTGGCCCAATAATAATGTCAAAAGGATTTTTGACTTTCAGGCTACGCATATCCTGCATCCCCACTGGTAAAATCTTAGGCTCACCTTCATGTGCTCAGAGACCTTCGGGTCTCAAAGAGTCTTGGATTTGTGCGTTGGCTGTGCGAACAACTGGGACTTGTTTTGATGCTGGTGGCCCAACTAATTATCAAAGTGATATGGGGTGGTCCTGCAAACTGGAACATGGAATGGATATGCGATAGCCAAAGATAATGACTGCCTATATCGGTAACAACGAACCAATGCGAATTGTTTCCACATATACCCTAGAAGTCCAACCCCAATATTATGTAATAAGGTCGTTCCTAAAACCCACATTTCGCAGCATTCAAAACTATCTTCAGCTGTGGTCCGGCACCCCAAGGAAGAATCCTCGTTTTGTGCATTGTTTCGCGGATGAGGATGCGATGAAATGGGCTAAAGGATTCTTGTCGAAAAAAATTGGGTCAGCTCACCTTTGTCAGTTTCACAATCTACTGAGTGTCTGGCCAGATATTTTTTTCAAGTTTGATTGTGTGACTTTGATACGGGTGGAACAGAATCATGCACCATTGACCCCAGGATGTGCAAAGTATGCTCGACCTAAGCGCAGATCCCTGTGGATCCTAAAATGCCAGCGGTTGAGGTGCGCAATGTTTTCTGATACAGAGCATGGGTACGATGGTATGTACTAGTGGGTATTCACATTGATTTGGCTCCTCTTGGCCAGGTTGGTGGCCATGAAACATAAAATGAAGGAGTTTCTTGGATGCATGTGCTACTTCGGGGCACTAACAAAAACTGAGCAGTTGCTGAAGGATTTGCCATTGATTTCTGCTGAACCCAAGGCTGTTGAAACGCGGTTTTCGCTGATGATCATTGATGATCGCTGATGACCAGTATTGGTTCTGCCTGGAACTGGAAAAGTTTGGGGCAACTGGTGTGATGCGTGAATGGTGCGTGAATGGGACATGCTTATAACCTACAACCGTTGGTTTCTGCGAAATGTGGGTTTTAGGAACGACCTTATTAAATATAGGGGTTTGACTTCTAGGGTATATATATATATATGTAAAGAGTCCTTTTTGGGATTCCATGATAAATTTTGGGGTGCACCAATTATCCCAAGAATTTGGATGTTTTACTTTTAGTATGTTGTTTATATCGTACCTATCATACTTGAACATGTCCAGCCTGTGAGGAGAAATGGCTGCTGACTGATGCCCAAAAAAAGACGATTTGGTTCGCCTTGAACATAGACCTTTCTGAGTCCTTGCTTAGCGATGTTTCTCCATTAAAAAAGGGCTTCAGTGGGCCGCCAAAAATTGCACGCATTTCATATCATTGCACGAGCAAACGCTGTAACTTACCGTTGTTTGAGACAACTTGTAGCAAATCAGGGATAGTGATATCAAGAAGAAACGACTTTTGAGAGCCATCTTCAGAGTTGTCCCCGGTTCCGGACCATCCCTGCCACGCTTCATTCACCCGCCTTCTGCTTCCCAGTGGTATCACTGTTGGCAGATGTCAAAACACCACGCCTGGACGTTTCGCACGTCGGTCCCCACTCTTGCCCTTGGTTTCCCAATAGAAATTCATGTGGTAAACTCAAGAATAAACCTACCATTTGGGGGGTGATACTTGCCACCCAATTGATGGTAGCATTTGGGGATTGTTTTGCTATTGGGTTTAAGTGCCACATTATGTTGAACCAACTAATTAAGTTTCAGATGAAATTAAAAACATTTGAGAATTTACATATATAGATAAATATTCTCTGAGTATCTCTGAGTAAAAATAGGGGATGAAAGCCAAACCCAAACCCATTTCTTTTTCAGGAGTTGCCGGGCAGCCCGAACAGCATCCTCGAAGATCATGGCTCACAAACATTCACTCATTTCTTTCGTTGTTCTCGCACATTTCAAACAACTCCATCAAAATCTTGAAATGGCCAAAGATTAGCCAAACCAAGCCACCAATTCTCCGAATAGTTATCTAATCCACCACTTCCTCAAATCTATTCAAATCTCTAGAAAATATCATGAAATCGGCGTTTCAAATTTCCAGATATCTATTTCCATCTTTTTCATGACTGTCTATTGGTTGAAATGACCCAAGATTCGCCAATCCACCGTTTCCCCACCAAGGTAACCCCCCCAAAAGAAAACAGCTCAAATGTAGCTGGTTAATAGGTTTTCGTAACATGGCTTATAATAATCCCGAATAGCCCAGGTAGTAGAACTTCATTAATCAGTTGAATCATAAACACTCTAGTAGGAAATGGCACAAAGAAATGGCCAGACAACCTTCCATGGTATTGCTTATTCTAATAACCAATCAGCCCGGGTCTCAGAAAAATATCACATCACATTCCCAAATGTCCGTTGGATAACTTATGTTAAAAAAAACCATGTGAAAACATGTTAAAACCCATATCTTCGATGCCAAGTATCCCCATTGTTCTTTAAATCACCAGGCTTCCTTTTGGCCAAAACACTCACGCAAGGCTTCCAACTCACTGTGGGCCTTTTTGACCTGGCAAAGGCGGCCCTTTTTGACCACTGGACCCATATCTAAACATATCGAAGTTACATACGGATAATGTTAGATTATGTTATATTATATATATGATGATATATGTCTACCATATATTTAATTATCTATATTTGTCTGACAATATAGTTCTGGAGAAATAGATATGTGATAGATAGATAGATAGATAGATAGATAGATAGATAGATAGATAGATAGATAGATAGATAGATACATAGATACATAGATACATAGATACATAGATAGATAGATAGATAGATAGATAGATAGATACTGGCAACTGCGGAAGTCACACCAAGTTTGTATGGGGGAATGCTCTCCCCATGGAACTCCGCACACCAACATGTGAAAAAAGTCACACCAACAATTTCCGCTATTGGAACGCCGATGATTTTTTGATAAAAGATTGAAATGGGAAATTCCGAAAGTGGTAAAACCCCATGAGAACGCAGGTTGCACCATAGTCAAAAACATATGTTTTGAAATACTTTTTACATCATTTTATTGTGCAAATCCCATTGTGAACGCAGCTTTCATGGGGGTTATGAAAA
>BGPT01000692.1:96282-109855 GCA_003297045.1 Symbiodinium sp. clade C Y103
AACTGAACGCAAGTTGGAGCGACTTTACCTGAAGCTTCCCCCAAGCTAATTGCAACATTCATCCAGAGTCGGAGCGACTTCAACAGGTGAGAGTAGATAGATAGATAGATAGATAGATAGATAGATAGATAGATAGATAGATGGATTGATAGATTGATAGATTGATAGATTGATAGATTGATTGATAGATTGATAGATTGATAGATTGATAGATGTGTAAATGTTGATATGGATATGTACATGATTAAAACTTACATAATGCGCATGTATTCATTTATTCATTAGAAAATCATGCCACAAACACCTGAAGTCAGGTCATTCCCCCTACTGCTCTGCCAGTGGGTATTGTCTATGCCCAGGGCCTTGAATTTTGGTCAATATGCAACACATCGAGCGGCAAAAAAGGTTGGATAAGAATGGAGACTGTGGAGCGAAACCATTTTGTAGCCCCTTTCAGTCATGCAAACAGTTTGCTACGGTCTTTCTATGTGTCTTTCTTGATTTGGGATTCAGGTTGGGTTCCTGCCTTTTGTATCATACTTACTTTGACTAGCACTTTTACCAAGATGCATTCAGAAACTGCAGACCCCACAGAAATCGATGGGTTCAAGATTCTTCAAGCGTCTTCGGGGAAACGGGCACTTTAAGGTTATCTTTCCTGTTTTTTCACGATTCCTCAATTTTGCTGCTTTCAATATTGCTCTAAACCAGCATCACTTCATAGCTCCATAATTATCCAACTCAAACGCTGCTTTCACGATTCCCCACTTTTTTGCTTTCAAGATGGCATTTTGAACAGCAATTATTTTCCACCAGATCTTCTGAAACTTGATTGATTATTTGGAAGGCATCAAAGCATAAATCAAACTTAAACGTGTTGAACCTCAATCTTCAATTTCTTCACCCTTTGAAGCATGGAAGGCAAAGGAACAAACATGGCCGGACAGAGAAACTCTTCGACCATTACATGTTGACATGAAACCGCTGGGGAGTTGGAAAAGAACCTGGAATTCCTGAGCGTTACTACCCTCAATTTCAGCACTTGTGGATGGCGATCATGGTGAGTTCGCACTGTCACCTCTTCTGTAGTTGCAAAGTCCTCCCAAATGTAGGGCCTACATGCAGGAAGGGTGCTGTGCCCCTCAGGATTGAGAACCAGATAAAAAAAAACATGCAAATTGTTTTGATAATGACCCTCCATCAGTTGGGATACATTCCACCTTTTAACATCTTTTAACTCTGGTTATATCCATGTACGTACATACATATCGTATACATCATATACATATACCATTTACATTTTATAACCTGTCATAACTGGAACTGCACCCCCAAATATCTGCCATCACCATCACCAGCTCTTGACTTCGTGCTGGATGTTTCGAGGACAAGACTGACGAAATAAACCACTCCACTGAGGGGTCCCTTTACAAGAAATCTTAAATAAATGCTACTATTTTTACACAAGCACTGCCACCTTGCAAATCCGTGGATGATCTGGCAGATGAACATTGCGCATGTTGAATCTTTGTTGCTTGAAATCCCAAAAAATGGTCACGCGTGTTGCTGAACATATGAATATATGTATATATATATATATTATATGACCGGTTTACCTTGCTACATGTAAAAGATCCCAATTTACCGAAAATTGCAGCCTTCTACCCCAAACTTCACTAGCCATCATGGACCCTCTGCGAGCCTCCGCTGAGAGAGGGCTAGATCTACCTCCTCCCTTCGAAAGGTGGTGTCACCTACAGCTTCTGGAGAGGAGCAGAAATTTCCAATATGAGAAATTCATCTTAGCACATTTTAGCGCTATTTTTTGGGAGATTTCATTTTTATTTGTCGGGGGGGTCGAACGCCCCTAATAAGGGAGCAACATGGACACGTCATCGCATGACCATCAGGGAAGTGTTGAAATTGCCTCGACAGTGACTGAAAGGCCATAGAAATCCATAGAGGGTGATCTAAACGGGCCCATTATTTGCAAAGTCTGGCAACTACCATATGAGAGCAGAATTCGAAACCCTGCTTCATTCCATTGGAACACTGCTCATGTGGCTTAGTCTGAAAAAACGGGGGGGATCAAATGGTCATCATCTTCCCCATTGATATGTCACATTTGGGGATCCACCATGTGAAGGGATGGAATCTGATATACAAAGAGGACACAAATCTACAACCCTGAACTGGATGATGTAGCAGTGAAACCGCAAGTTGTGAGCCCGAAATACCTGGAAAGTCAGGTTGGTGGTGAATCCCCTCCACAGAAGTATTGAGAGGTCATGCTACCTAGCCCAAAATCTGATCATCATTTCCATCTTCACCTGCCATTTGGGGGAGTATGTGAGAGTATACCACATTTTTAGACATCTTGTGAGCTGTATAGCCCATTGTATCCCATTAAATCCTCCATTTTATCACCCATTCTTCGTGGTTACATATCCCAAGACAATCCCAGCTGAAATGGTGCAACTTATCCATGCGTATCTCCCATCTGAGCAGTGTTCAAAACCCTTGTTGGTTGATCCTTACATGGGGTTACACTATACAATATATTAGGTATATACACATACACATTTATATCTATTTCAAAGTGACGTATTCGGTTGGTATATCGTACTCTTGCAAAGCACGTACAAAGGGGCTCACTCGAGCTTCAAAACATTTGCAACATGAAATAGACACGTGTCAAAGATCACATGTGAATCGACAGCATGCAGTGACTTCAATGTTGAATGTATTTCAGATCGAAGACGTGTAACCCTGTTACACTTTGATCGCCTCATCATAAATAATACTTGATCAGCGTTGTTGAGTTACGTCTTATGATCATTATTATTGTGATTACTTTTATCATTATTCAATTCTTATCACTATGATTCCTAGTATCATCATTATCACTATTATGATTACAATACAAATAAGTATTTTCTATATAAAGCTGCTATCATACTCTATCCATTGTCTATTACCCTCTGGTAAACTAACATAACTATGGAAAATCACCATTTTTCATGGGAAAATCCACTGTAAATGGCCATTTTCAATAGCTATGTTAGTTCACCAGAGGGTAGATCTACCCCATGATTTTCCCAGTTTACATTGGTTCTACTCATCAACCCCCCACCTTCCACACATCACTGGGCCGCCCTCGCTGGGGACGACGGCCCGCGGCAAAGATGCGAAGTAAAGCTCTTGGGCCTTGGAGGCGCGCCTGCTGGAAAGGTGCAGTAGCACTGGCGGAAACTCACCACAGAAATGGATCCCCTCTGGTGAACTAACAGGTTGCTATTGAAAATGGGGGATTTATAGTGGATTTTCCCATGAAAAATAGTGATTTTCCATTTGGTCATGTTGGTTTACCAGAGGGTAGAACATGGATAGAAATACGGAGTTCACACTGATTTACGATGATTCAAACTTGTTTAAACATGATTTGATATGATTTAAGCACCAAATGTGGTGGTTATATCACCAACAAACCTGAGAAATGCTAGGTTCAACGATATCTAACCAGAGCTTTTGGACGCCTTTGGTTTGAGAAATCCCTGCATCGAGGTGATAGGGGCCGATCCTCCTTGCCGGTTCTACCCGAAACGGTGAGCATCTCGTCTGGAGAGACTGCCATGAAAGTTGAAATTACATACCCTCTGGTAAACTAACAGTACTATGGAAAATCACCATTTTTGATGGGGAAAATCCACTACGAATAGCAATTTTCAATAGCTATGTTAGTTTACCAGAGGGTAATTCTTGCGGCGGATATTCCAGCCCTACTAACCATCATTCCAGCGACGTTGCGACGTGAAGTCTGTACAACTTATCCAGAGATTTCCATACTGTTAGTAATATATATATATATATATCTCATTCATATCCCACAAAAGTTCCAGAAATATCGGGATATATGGGGGTTTCCATTAATGGCGGGTACCCCCAAATCATCCATTTATAAATCCGGATTTTCCAGTATAAACCAACCGTAAATTGGGGATCCCCCATTTATGGAAACCCTCATGTCCCCATGGTTGGCTTATGAGCCATACATTCCCCACACCAACATTCGATCATCGAACTCTCACCGTGCAGCCACAAGACCCATTCATCGATCTCTACTGTCCTCAGTGGTCTGCGTGTGTCAATGGCTTTGCTGAATGGAATGCCCTCTGGTTATTTAACGTAGCGAACTGGAAAATCACCATTTATAGCAGGTAAATCATCAGAAATCATCTATACATGATACATGGGCCATTTTCTACAGCTATGTTAAATAGCCAGGGGGTATCTATAGGAAAACCCTGGTTCTCACCAACATCATATTCATCACATGGCGGTTTACCCGGAAATCTGTAAGCCAATCTGGTATACAGGCAGTCTTTAATCAAATGGGTTTGTCTAAAATACGATGTATACCAGTACCTTCCAATCAAATACGTTTGTCCTCATGTTCCCTACTCAAACACTCTGAAATTGCAATGTTGGAATATTCAACGGTTTTTATACTTTTTGACCCATAGAACTGCTACACCAGGCTTTCGCTACACTTCGAACATCGCCATCTTCGAGCGTCAGCAAAGGTGATTGATTGAGTTTCGAAAGATGAACTATTTAGTACATTACACACATATATACCTGTACATGTATATATATATATATACAGTATATATATTTATGGACAACCACATACACTTATATACACACATCATTGGCAGGATTGGATATTTAAATACTCTCCTCGAAACAATGGAAGCAGTGAACTCTCTTTGGTTTAGAATGCTGGTATTTGACATGCTGCCTGTACGCCACCAGCACAGAGTACTCACGGATGGGCGGCGCTCCGGGTGTGAGTCTGGTGAAGGGGCATTGCTGGCGAAGAAGACGGCATAAGCGCTCAAAAAAGCGTGGTAAACTCATTCCAGCGCCCAAGAACAAACCCCAATCGGGGACGGTTCATTGCCTCATTACGCATGATGAGAACTGGGGACCGTCAATTTCTCCCAGCTGCCGAAAGCCAAAAATTCCTCATTTCATCCCAACCCTCCACTGGCAAGCCACCACAAACATGGCTATTTGCTAGGTCCATTAGATCCAATCCATCAGATCCCATCCTCTCCAGTTGTCGGATCCAATGTCCCCCCTGTGGCTCGAACTTGTGGACATGGGCTTTCTGGTGATGTTCAGCCATATCAGTGGGAATTTCCATGGAATTTCAGGACCCACAATGAAGTTACTCTGCCATAAAATGCCTTATTTTGTGGGGATATTCCCCTACATAGCCCTTACATCGGCCTTTAATATGGTAGCCTTTTCAATTTAGGTTTCTGAAATGGCCATAGGAATATCCACTGTCTCCTCCCCGAGCCAACAGTGACCAGGATCAATGTCTAGAGATCGAACTGGATCTCCCAGTTCGATTTCCAGAGTTCTGCAAATGGCAAACTTTATCCACGATACCTCCTCCATCAAAACGTTCCATCAAACTGCGTGGGTTCTTGTTAGTTTGCAATAGGGGTAATTAATAACAATTCTTGCAAACTGGATCAAACATACAAATAAGATCAAATAAGTGATATAACATTAACACGATGTAGAGGATGGTAAAACTTCCCGAACCTCAGGATACTTTAGAATCACATCATATCACATCCTCCATACTTTGGACCCTACCGCATCCCAAAAGTTTTGATGGAATTGTACCAAAACAAGGTAACCAAAATTTGATGGCTTGTCAATTTGTCATCATTTTTTCTATTTAAATGGCTACCTGAGAGTACACCCTATTTAAGGGCCAATTTCGGATACCCTGCATAGAAGATCTCCTTAGCATATATCTATATATAATATTCAATGTACCCAGAACAAAAGACTTGCTTACCTTCCACCATGGTTTTTGGACAAAACCGACGATGGCTTCCTCAATCTCCTCGGAGTCAAGGCTCATGCTGCCATCTTTTTGGATTCGTCCAACCACCGGACCTCAGATTGCCACGCAAAGATTTTATAAGGATCCAAGGACTAGGTACCCTCTGGTATAAAGTAACATAGCTATATATTATATAATGGAAAATAACCATTCTTGATAAGCATATCAGCATCTATACACCGGCCATTTTCCACAGCTATGTTATGTTAGTTTGCTGGAGGGTACCCCCCAAAAATCAATATATATATATATATGTATGATCTATAATGATATAAATAGATATGGAAACCAATGAAAACCCACATCTGCCCATCATTTTCCTTGCGGAACCATTGGCTTTCCATATCTCTCTTAGCTTGCAGAGAAGATATAAGTTATATTTGCAGCCACACCGCACAGGATCAAAACCAGTGACATGTCTGCACAATGCAAAAACCCATGACTTCCGCACATCATGGTGGTGCGTGATATCATGATCCCACATTCATTCCTTGCATAATTGGAAACCTCCCAAATGACTCACGAATTCTCTTCCCGCTCAATGGTAGAGTGTCACTAATGTTAGTATAGCAACAAAAGAGCCACCCATATTTTGATGGTTTATATAACCCATCTATGGCAAAATTGGGGATGGTTTACTATGCTTTGTTAACATAATGATTATATATTTAAGTGAGTCTTTTGGCTTTCAAGGATACCGGATACCCATTCTGATGCGTTTTGTTGTCTCCCACATTGTGACCTGATATCCTCGATCTTGCTTCACGAACCGTGGGTAATGATCAAAGGTTCAGGCCCAGGTGTGTCCGAAAAGCAGGGGATACCCTGAAATGGCAATCTTCATGAGGAAATATGAAAGGTTCACCCTGTATGGATACTTTGATACCATCCCATTTTGCTGCCTTTCCCATATTTTTGAGATATCTAACCTGCAGTTTTAATGATACCCTCCGGTACGTGGAAACGCCACGCTTGACTAGCGGAGGGTCATCAAGAAAGAACTACAGCACCAAAAGAAATCGACAGGTTGAACATATCTGGAAACGACAGTGAGGGGAAAACATCATCCAAATACCATCCGGAGATGAAGATTTCCAGACATTTCAAGATTTTTCTTAAAACCATTTCTAGATACCTTCCGGTAATCCAACGTGGCAATGAAAAATCCACCATTTAGTTCGATAATTTACCCATTAAAACCTCCATTTATAGGGGATTTCCCAGCTTGCCACGTTTGATTACCAGAGGGTATAAGATTTGACAATGGCCATTCGTCATTTCATCCCATCCCTTGGTCACCGCTTCGTGTTTTGCGCTCGGGGCTCCCGACCCGCAAGGTCCAGTGCAGGCAACAGCAGTCTGATCCTGACGTCATCAGGTAAGAACAGTTGGAGGATTCTAATCATATTCGATGTACAAACAATAGATATTTGATAATATTTGCATACAGTGTATACATATAATATATATAAACACATATCTCTCTCTATATATATATACACGTATAAATAATGAATCAACATGAATCAGAATGAATGAGGTATTATATATATAATATAATGTCCCAATGATATCTGGGAATTCCTGCTGCTTTGAATGCCTTCCTGCTGCTTTGAATACCAAATGAGGCAAAACACTTTCAGCATCAACAGCTACGTGCCAAACGTTCTCAAGTCCTTTGGAGGATGCAAGCGTCTCGAATAGCTTTCGAGTTAGTTATCTTACTTTGTATCCTTTTCAAAGCTAGCAGCTGCACTATGGGACATCCCCCATATATATAACAATAAGCAGGATTGTGACTTTTTTGGGAACCGCAGGAAAATGTCCCATGTCAACCTTCATTCTACAGGGGCAACAGACCATTTTCAACAACCAATCGAAAGGCATTCCAGAAACCAACAAGTTTGGGCCCAGGCTTCATGCTCACCACAACCTGCACAACAAAAAAGACACAAAAAAGGACGGAGCATCATCTTGAATCGATCAGCTATATGGCAAATTAATTGTGTAATATTGTATACATACGTTGGGTGTAGTTGTTTCATGTTATTCATATCATAGCCAAACCATAGATTAGTTTCATGTAAATAAGGCTATAGTTATTGTTCAGGAAGATCTAAAAGCTGTCAGGGCAACTTCTTTATTCCATCCACAGCTTTCTGCAGCCCTTTCTGCCAATCCTTGAAGAAAACAGACCGTATGCTTCCATCTCATGATAACAAACATCACCCATTCACCAAACCCAAGCTATGCACCGCGAAAAAAATGGATGCACATTATTGTCACGCCAATACAATTTCTCACTCGTTCAATAAATTTGCGAAAGTTGATCTTGATACATATCATACAGTACAGTAATCATGTATATTACTATATATATATATAATGTAACAATGTATATACTTCGGTATATTCTCAAATATCTATGTCAAACTGCATACTCATACAGCAATTGTTCATCAAAAAATCAAACAAAAATGATAGAAATTGATGATACACTTGAATATCATAGCAAGATACACAATGACATCTATAATATTCTATAGTTTACATCAACCCCAGGTTCACTCAATGTGGCTTTACCCAACAACGGCTCCAGTGTGTCACCTTTGACCCGGTTGGCGCACCGTTTGGGGTTGGCATCTGCAGTGCAGCAATAGCCATCCACCTGTGTTGCCGCGGGCTACGGATGGATCCATGCTCTAGACATGGGCAATGCCCCAATCATAGGGATTTCATGGGGAAATTTGGCTATGAGTCAAAACCCTGGTACCTAGTGAACATCAAAATAGCTGGTAAATGGATGTTCATCCCATTAAAATGTATAATGATAGGTAGTGACCCATCCCCGTTTGTAATTTGTACTACTGGATCTAATGGGATACATAACCAACCATCAACTAACAACATGATAGTTGGGTTTGTCCAAAATGGATGAGCCCCCAAAATGGTAATTCTTCGTGACATGGAAATGATTGATCATGGGATTTTGGGATACCCCTAGTCCCGGAGTTATCAAATTTGGCCAAAAATTGGAGGGTTCAACCATGTTCAACACTTACTGCAGAATTTTGCGGGACCTCTTCAGAGCTATGTATCGTTTGGAGTTGTTTTGACTTGAGTGGTCATAATATCACGACTTGGCCAAGACATTTCAATGATTTGAGTCGTCTTTCAGGCCCCCAAAAATGCTCTTCCCATTGACCCCCTGGTGAGCCGCAAAGCATTTCCATGGCTTCCCCAACCCCACGGATTTGGATCATCTTTGTCAGTGGCTGAAACCATTCAATCACATTCAATCATCATCTTCCAATAGGGTACTGCACATTGCTACACCCTATTTTTTGGGCAAACCTCTGTATAAACTCACCATGTAATAAACTATACTATAGACCATGCAATCAACATCAATCAACCATGTACAGTAGTCAACCATATTCAAAAATCATCTTACATCTACAGTATCCATCATATTCAATCCAGACTTAAAGAAAACGCAACTGAAACCGGGGCATCCTGCCTCGAAACCACGCTTGGAGGGTCGTAGCCGTGCTTCCTGTCGCCGTGCAGCGTGCCGGTAGGTGGTGAGGAATTGATCCAGCAAAGTAAGAGATAGAAATGACAATCCCATATAATGTGGCAAAGCCAAGAATAAACCATCCCCAATAGTGGTTTATTTATGTATACTTCGGATTTTCCAACCTCCCTTGCTGACTCTTTGGAAGGGTACGTTCTAGTAGCAAAGTATCATAACGTATCACTATTTGAAGGTAATCGGGGTTGACAATACAACGCCAACCATACTGGGGATGTTCAGGGTGGGGATCCAATGAATGGGTCATCATATGATATCACTGCAGGAAGGGGGTGGCAAGAAATCTTGTTCAAAATAGTTGAAGAGGTAACTCAGTGCCTCAATCAGGTCCATCGAAACGTCCATGGCAGTTGCTAGTAGAGCTCAGGAGGGGGCACCAGGACGAAACACCATGGATTGGAAAACATTCCTTGCGCTCAATCTCTGAAGCCCTCGCCATGGCTCGAGGGATCTTTCCATGTCTACAGTTCGATACCTTGGGGCCCTCGCTTGAAGCTTATGGATGTTTCCCTGTACCCCGTTTCACTATTTGATTTCGGCCGTTCATCCGCATCATATCAACATAAGATGGACCACATCGGGATGATTTGGGGGTCTCCTATTTCAGCAAAGCCTCAAGACCAAATGTTTTGATCTTGATGGTAAAATTCGGTAAAATCACCTATTTTGATAACAACAATTCCAATGAAAACCCCAAGTATTGGTATACCAGCCACAATGTGGAGGTTTCCTAAACCCCAAATCATCCATTTTAATAGGGTTTTCCATTATAAACCATCCATTTTTGGGTCCTCCATTTATAGAAACCCCCATGTCCTGCTCATATGGGGCGGTTACCACTGATGCCCCATCCCAGTCGCCTGTGCGGCCAGCTGACCTTGTGGCATCTGTGGCTGCTTTCCAACCAGCTGATTTGGTTTCAACCATGGGATCTTTGGTCCAAACAAAACGGTACCCTAGAAACTTGGAAGAATGAAATGGCTGGAGCAACTTGAAACACTGTTACAAGTTGGATCATTCTTAAGGACCATTGTTCCAAGTTCCAGATGTCAACCGCAACAAAACATTGGTCTCACTTCACGAACTCCCATGGTGTGCCAATCCCGAGCTGAACACAAAAAACAATCACACAAACTTTTCAAAACACTCGTCTCTGGCTGTACGGCAGCACACAAAGTGGGAAAACATGTGGGGAAAAAAAAAGCAATCGGAGAGGTAATGGTGAACCAGAAAGCCGTCTTCGGCTGCCTAAGATCCCCAAGACATCATCACTTTTACCCTCTGGTAAACTAACAGAGCTATTGAAAATGGCCATGTATAGTTGATTTTCCCATTAAAAATGGTAATTTTCCATAGTTATGTTAGTTTACCAGAGGGTATGACTTTTGTTTGTGTTCGAATCCTCTTTGACAACCAATTTGCGATCTTCTTTGGTTAGACTCTCATGGAATCCCTCCACAAGGCCCCAGTTTCAACACCCACAACGACCCCATCGACTCCCCCCACAAATTGAGCTTTTCTAATATCTAACTATACGCACAGTATACATACACATATACGCACATATGTACTATATGTCTTTATATCATTATAAATCTATTCATATCCAACTATGTCATATCCATCAACAATTATTCATCACCATTAACAATCACCATTAATCACCATTAATAACTATTAATCAATATTAAATATCCAATAATCACCATTGCTAATCACCATTGACAAATTATTGACAACTATTGACAACTATTAACCATTATTGAATTATTGCCCACTATTGACCACTTTAAATGGTATCTATCCCCACTTGCGACTGCTTTCGGACTCTGCACCATCTCCTCTCCAAGCCGCCCGGCGTTTCTGCAGCCTGGCAAAGGCTTCGTCCTCGTCCTCCGCCTGTGGTCATTGAAGCGGCTGATTTCGGCTCGAAACTTGAAACCATAGGAAATCCTTGGAAATCACAGGAAACAATAGGAAATCCTAGCATCAACATCTATGGAATCCACAGGAAATCATAAGAATTTGGCATCAACATCAATGGAATCCTAAGGAAAATCATGGGAAATCATAGGAATCCTCGAATCCTAAGGCGCTAACTACCATCAACACGCATCAACTCTACAAGTTGTCAATATGAGAAAATCTGAGGTCTGCAAACATCCACAAACACTCAGATTGAATCCCCTGCCAGTTGGGTGACCCCCAATGATACCTGGTTAAGTTCTGCTGTTAACGAACCTTAACATTCCTTGCGGGGTTGCCTTTCGTGGGCGTTGGTTGAATCCCCCACCTTCGATGAGACTTTCATATTTCGAAGTGACTGTCTGAAATTCGTTCCAACCACCGATGAGGAGATTTTCACATGTACCATTTTTTTTTGGTCTGACCTGTTGGGTCCTGCAAAGACACTAGCGCCCAAAGACTTGACCTCCGCAGCTCCCATTTAGCTTGAACACATTGCAAACAACAAAAACTGGATTTGCTTCAGGACCTTAAAATATGTCCCCATAGATTCCCCAAATGGCTTATTGCCTCTTGGGAAAACAAAGAATTACCTTAAACAAATCCATAAAGGAGGTACAAGTACCATCAAGTACCCTACAAGGTGACGCCCCCCCAGTTGTAAGTTGGTTTATAAACCCGTAAACTATAGTTCTATCATGTTCTATTCGCCATAAACCCTAGTTGTACCAGGTTTTCCAAGTCTCTGACCAGGTTTTTGAGTCTGGTAGCCCTTCAGGACTTGAGCCCTCTACACCCCGAACACCTGTCAGCCAAAGACCATGTTTGGGGTTTCACCTCAAACGTGGGGAATCTCTACATTTACCATTTAGTTCAATGAGTATCCAATATATGGGGGTTTCCTGAAATGGGGGTACCCAAAAATGGATGGTTTATTAATTTATAATGGAAAATTTGGGGGTACCCCTATTTTAGGAAACCTCCATATTCTCCCATTAGAAAGTTCTTGTCCCAGCCCTGTTAGACTACGACTTCGATGTGCATCCCAGTTATCCAGTTCTAGTAAGTTAGTAGTATATAACCGTAAACCATACAAAAAGCTGCCCCAGTTGTGTATGGAATCTATCCAATTCATCCACATTACCTTCTGGCGTCATCAAACATGGCTTGAACATCCATAGTTGAATATTCCTCGCTATAAACCTTCATTTATCAGCATTTATCGGGGATTTCCCATTCATATCCCATTCATATCCCATTCATATCCCATTCATATCCGATTCATATCCCATTCATATCCCATTCATATCCCATTCATATCCCATTCATATCCCATTGCCGTGTTTGATTATCAAAGAGTAATCCCTTTTTTTTCTGGGACGCGTAGATGTACCAAGCTGGGCCTCTGCCAATGCCTCCCTCACATCCTTTGGGTCAAAGCCTGCAGCCTCGCGCGTTCGTTTCACAGGGTTGGTTGAAGTCACCTTGCAGCAGTTTACCCAGTAAAGGCCCATATCATAATGGGTGGAAAACAACATTAAAAAACAATAAGAAACCACATTTTAGTGAAAACATGGTTTAACAGACACCCAAAATGCTCAAACTTGGTCATAAACATGTCATGGATTGGAAGAACTGCTTGTTGGGTTGCTTAACTGGTTTCCCAGCTCCCCTTCCAAGTTGGTCTAAACCATGCGGTATCAAGGATAGCATAATCCCATTCAATCATCAACCAACAGGGGTTTTGAATATTGCTTATAGTAAGTTGCTGATACAAAGTTACATCATGTTATATATCTATACATTGGGTCAAGCCCATGGCCTGTAACAGTCGGAAAATGGATTTCCTATGAAAACCTCTTCAAAAGGAGCACAAGGAATTTCATGCATTTTTCCCATTTTNGTAACAGTCGGAAAATGGATTTCCTATGAAAACCTCTTCAAAAGGAGCACAAGGAATTTCATGCATTTTTCCCATTTTCTTTCGTGCAAAAATCGTGCTTTAGATCGTGCTCTTTGGTGTTTTCCTCCGTGCAAAAATCGTGCTCTAGATCGTGCTAGTTGGTGCTCCCCTCCGTGCAAAA
>BGPT01000692.1:110189-140495 GCA_003297045.1 Symbiodinium sp. clade C Y103
AAAAATCGTGCTCTAGATCGTGCTCTTTGGTGTTTTCCTCCGTGCAAAAATCGTGCTCTAGTTTGTGAAAACTGTTACAGACCATGGGCCAGACACAATCTATACACCACATGATATTCTATATATCCCCCTTATGATAGGGCATATCCCAGTGTACCTCCATCCAAACATGGCTCTCTCGTTGCGCTTCGACACCGCGGCGCTTCGACGCCTCCAGCCAGGAACGGGACGCTTCGGCAGGATCCGCATCAGGAGCCTGCGATTGCTAGAGAATCTCCGAAAAAAATGGGAGGAATCAGCCACGTAACATGATATAACATGGGAGATTGATCCATATATGAGGTACACATATCTCTATATACATGTCATATTTATCCTATATATCTGGTGGAGATTGATCCATATATGAGGTACACATATCTCTATATACATGTCATATTTATCCTATATATCATTATCTGGCTGAATACATGTCATATTTATCCTATATATCTGGCTGAATCATCATGAATTCATTGCAATTCATCCAAAGATAACATGATATAACATGGGAGATGATGTTGACGATCTGTTTTTGTTGTTCCTTATTTCTGTTTGATGAATTTTGATGATTACCCCCCACTATTTCCTCGGATGCAGGGCGAAGAGAAATTAGCGACAAGACCAACAAACCAATGGTATATCTACATCATCTGCGGGAACATGTGGGTACATGGAAATGTGACATTGCCGTGCTTGTGAACGGGATACACACACCTTTTAACCATGATTGCTTGTCTGCTTAGTGGCCCAAGATGGCCCAAGGGTATGGGTCAACGGGTCCCCTCGGATTTGCTGAAAAGGAACCTGAGGAAAAACAAGACAAACGTTCCCTACTAATCGATTTCCCAAAGAAATTACTTTCCGATTAAAAACAAAAACAAAAAGAAACACATCATCGACTCAGCAAGTCAAGGTTCTTGGGATGCTGATCATTTAAAGCATTTTGAACTCATAGCCATTGCTACAATTCAGGATTTTCGAACTGGAACCAGTCGATCCAGCTCTGCTTGATGTTAAAACTGATCGATCAAAAGGAAAAACAAAGTTGCCAGCAACTGGGGCTTAGCAGTCAGAAACTGGGAGTTGAGTTGCGGTGTATGTAAACCCCATATTGACGAGATAAATCATTATACATCTATATGGAGGTTTCCTAAAATGGGGCTACCTCCAAATCATAGTAGGATTTTCCATGATTTTCCACTACTATTGCAAACCATCCATTTGGGGGTACCCCCATTGCCATTGCAGATAGCCTATCATATGAATCTTACATCTTGACCCATACCCGTTCGTTCACTTGATCACCCTCGTATGCTTCACTCTTGCCGGAAGCTGACAGGCTGACGACCAATGCGCAGTCACAAATGTAATAGAAAGAGTTCGGCTCTCATGGCGTGGGTCAAAATGGTTCTCCCAAAAAACGTCAAAAAGTACTGTGCCTTTCAAACATATGGAATTTGTGTGTATCTCCACGAGTGTCTAACACCTTTGTCAATGCTATGAATTTATGCCATCATATGCTATCAAAAACGTAGATCATATGTTTGTATGAGTGTATACAGCGTGTACATGGATATGTATAGATATATGGTATATAGAATGATATTCAAATTGTCATTTTAATTGTCTATATTTGTCTATGTATCATGAAATCCAAAGAAAACATTTGAATTTTGGTCACCTCTTCAGTTCAGTCGTATGTCCCAACTAGACCAAGTGTGATGATTTGGGCGTGTCTGAAAATGGTGTAGTAATTACTGGTGACTACAATTTAGTATACAGTATACAGTATACTCAGTATACCCCGAAACGGATATTTATGGCTATTTAAATGGGGAATATGATGACAAAACCATTTGGATTTGCTTTTTATCTAATCTTCAGCTACCAAACCCTTGTTCTACAGACATCAATCTGAACCCATCTCGACGTCAACGAGGCCACTTCTGAAAACGCGTTCTTCACGTTGCTACGCCATGCTACGCCCCACTGGCTGGAGCAAAGCCCATCTGCATTGACAGGGTTGGGTACTTCGAGGGGCCCTTGGATTTGTTAACTGGTTAGTAAGTGGTGAACAAAACTGGCTGAATAATGCATCATGATCCACTTACTAACAACTTAACTAATCCCCTGGCCCATCTAATCAGGCTTCTTTGTTCGGAGGTTTCTGCATTCGAAGTGTGCAAATTGCTACCTTGAGGACTGCCTGTAGTTCACATTACCATCATCCAAATCTTGGTCTTGTGAACAGGATCTTGCAGGGATAATCTTGCGATATGACTTTCAATCTGCGTCCTTGCCCAACCTCATCATACTCCACGTCACCATCATTTTTCTTACATGATAAAGATCCGAATTCTTGCATCATCTTGCATCCGAATTCACACCACTCTCACTGCAATCTTTGGCGATCTCATCTGGGGCCTGCAAGCGAAAAACACGGTCAAAAGATGGATTTAGACCCATCAAGGGGGGATGGCCATATGAATCCATTTCTAAGGGCTTGCAGATCCATTGTAAGGATTTCCATTCTGGGATGCATGACCCCTCTCCTCCAACCTGTCCACTTGGGTCCCCGCCAAGAGAAATTGTGATGTCAAAAACCATTCCAGACATGGCATATATTATCATATATATATGTGTGTATAAAGATATAAAGTAAATGATTGGATTCAGGTGAAGCATCACAGGCAAATATGGAAAAGTGCTTAGGCCTTAGGATGGCTGGATAGCTGACTCACGTAGAGCAATAACTACGGTGATCAACGCCCAAACTGAATCCATCAACGGGGGACATGAGCAAGACTTGCGCCATGCGAACCATCTAATCGCCTTTCTAATCGCCTTTTCTTCTAGACCTACTTGGTGGCTCATCTCAGGAATCAGAAATGGCTAATAACCTTAGTTTTGAGTAAGGTCAGGGCGCTTATAACTGGGATTCTAATCCACTTACTGTGAGATGAGCCACCAAGTACAAAATTGATGACCTATGCGAACCACATATTGGGAGATAACCTATATCCCTGATGCTAATGTTCCATCCAATCACAGTACACTCCTTGGCCAGCTGTCAAGAAAACATGGATGTTCATCACAGTTTCTGACTGATAGATCAATCAAGAAAAGACAATCAGATTGGATAATTACACATGGTATGATCCTGTACCTATAAATAAATATCTTTATACCAATATAAAATCAAGTTAAACCAATACAAACCAATACAAAACCAATATAAACCAATACAGTATAAACAAATCCAACATCAAACCATCTACCATCCGGCGGGCGAACCAGCCATATCCCCCAAGTACCGTAAGAAAGGACCATCATCCCATTTTTAGGTTCAGCCATATCCCAATTCTGATTGCTTACTTCCATCAAAACAGAACACAATACCCAACCAACGATTTCAATATATTCCAATCAACCAATGCTGTTCAATTCAAAGAATACCTGAAGATATCCGAAGATGCATCCATTTAGACAATGTATTTGGATACATATATAAATATATATATATAAATATAGCAATTGGATATTGTAATTCTAATGATGATTCTTTCAAAAACTGTCTGATGATTGTTGTTTAAACACTCATACAATGGTGGATATGTTTAACAATTAAATATAGCAACTTAAAAACCCGATGATTGTTGTTTTTTTTGAAATCCAACCACCATCCCAACCATCCCAACTGCCTCCGTTTTTCCCTGGAACTCCTCCATAGCCAGGTCCAAGCGAGGCAGTTCCTGAACCTGGCGGAAGCGATGGGAACTCTCTCAGATTTGTTGAAGAGTGGGATATTCTCAACATATCTTGGAATTAAATATGGATAAAGCTGGATAAATATGGATAAATCATGATATAAATCATGATAAATATCGCTTTTTTATCCAGTTGTTTCTGTTGGTGAGTGTTCTATGAATCACCGAAACCACTAGATCTCGGAGGATTTGGTGGGCGATCTGAAAGTGTCTCCAAAACGGTAGCTATGGATCCTGTGGGGGATCCGTGGGGTGTTTGTCGCAAATAAAGATTGGAATGTCTAGCCAACTCCAATAAGGCCCATATGCTCCATGTATGGATTATTGACCTACATTTGGGCCATCTTTGGTGTAGATGTACGTCAATATTCCATACATGGAGCATCTGGGACGGATCATGACCAATCAAATGGGGTGTACGGTAAAGAATGTGCAGACTGCAATGAACATGGAACAGATTCAATAATGAACATAGTACAATGACGCTTAACTCACAAAGCTGGGGATGTCGTCAATCCAGCATGCAAAAGAAAAACAACTTCCGATAACGCGTTTTCCGGCTGTTCCCAGAAATCCTTCACAAACTACTAAACCTTTGACAGCAAGATGGTTTGTCTATGTTGGTCTTTTGTTCCGATTCCAAAACATGGACTATGGTTCAAGGTGTAGTAAGGAATCATGCAATCATCATTTGGTTTTGCCCAGAAGGGGGGTCTCCAAATTCATAGCAATTTCGATGGAGAACTGACGTGCTAGAAAGTTACACTCCCAAAGATTGGTCAACCAGGGTAAACCGGTAAACATCGGTAAACCCTATAATAAACCATCGTCAATTCTATTGGTATAAGAATCGACCATCCCAAACTGGAGGTTAAAGAGGTTCACCATCTAAGATCGAGGTTTAACCACAAGGTTTATCCTTCATTGCACATTCATCATCTTCGCGATGCAGTGGCCAACTCGTATTGGGATTCCTACTGATCAGCGACAGTCAGCTTTTGGTAGACAAGATCGAAATCACAGAAATGTAGTAAACCGTGGTACATCCAATAATCAACATGCCCAATAATGCAATAAATGGGCTGTAAACAATCTCCCCAAATAGGGTTTGTCATAGTTTGTTTTTGGGTTTACGTCCCACATCTATGAACTTCTTTCTATACCATGGCTAATTTCGGATACGCAACAGATTATTCTTGGCTGGGTAGGACTTATATCCCGACAAAATGACAAACAAAATCAATCCACTATCACTAAGGCTACCTTCATCAGTGAGTTTAGGCAGATAGAAACCTTAACCATGACTTGGCAAAGATACAACCACTACCCTTGAGATACACATCAAGTACAACAAACAAACATCCCCCATGATTTGGCAAAGCGAAACGACCTGCACCAGTGATGAGAACGCCATGTTTTGCTTCACCCGGGAACGAAGCGCCAAGCAACGCATTGCTCAAAGTCTGAGAGGAAGCCTTGGATCAACGAGTGAACAGCGTCTGGGACAAAAATGACAAGCCGGGACCACTGAAAAAAACACAAAGTCAAAAGATCAATGACATTCGGTGAGAATTACAAAGGATTAGGACAAAGGATTAGGCTCAGATTCTCTAAAAGTTTGTGTGTTTTCTTTTGACATTACAGAATTTAGCACAAACATAAACCATCATGAACCTTAAAAAAAAGAGACTCAACTATCTTAGTCTTCACCTTCCGCTGTCCCCAGTTTCTTGGGCCACCCTGACCCATCTTCCGCCGAGTGACGCTTCAGAAGCAGAAAGAACTCCTCGGCCTTCACGTCCAATTGCCTCATCATATCAGTGGATCATTGGTGGAATGGAACAAAAATATGGGGGTACCCAAAAATGGATGGTTTATAATAGAAAATCCTATTAAAATGGATGATTTAGGGGTACCCCTATTTTAGGAACCTCCATATCTAGGATCTCCATTTTACTGGCAAAATCGTTGAACATGTCATTTCTGTTGTTTCGATCTGTTTTTTTTCCATGTCGTTGGGTCCCTACGAAGTGAACCACCCTGGACCCGGGAGCCATGGAAGAAAGTCCACGTGGTTTCACCGTCCCGTCTTTGCCAAGCAACGCCACATCGGAGGCCTCGGGGTTCTGAACTGGGCGGCTTGGGCATGTGATACAAACCAGAACTGGGACTTCATAAACAACAAATATATACATATATGATTCAAACTTAAAAGCAAAGTTAGAAGTTGGAAATGAAACAGCAAACCGGAATTGGGACTTAAACAGGGATTTCAAGCCAGTCATGTGATTTGCCTTTCTGGAAATGGGGCACATCACCAACTTATTGCCATGAAAAGGGGGGCTGATGTGCTAAACCAGGCGGGCTTCTTGGTTTATTACATGTTCACCAAAACACATGTTCACAAAAACACATGTTTTGGACAATGACAACTTCTCCCTCGTTGTGGCTATCGTCATTTACCTATCATGGGCCTCCAGCAACCCTGGTGAATATTGGTTATACTTTTACCTTTTAGATGTCCACGTATATCCCACTATTCTCAATATTATAATATTGGTTTAAAAAGACTAAATTATGTCTGCCATTCTTATTTCTGGTAATTTAACATAGCTATTGAAAATGGCCATTTATAGTTGATTTTCCCATTAAAAATGGTGATTTTCCATAGCTATGTTAGTTTACCAGAGGGTACCTATTTCTTTGTCGATATTTATCGGTACTGTAATTCCCACAGAGTTTCTGATTCTTCGGCCCCGGCAGAAGCGCCGGAAAGAACCGCGAAGAAGGACAGCGTAGCCGAGACCTGCGATAGAGGATGAAACATGGCCGAATTGGTTCTCTTGGGGCATACCCTCTGGTAAACTACCATACAAGTAACTATCGGAAATCACCGGTTTTGATGGGAAAATCCACTATAAATGGGGCATATCCCAGCGTTTCTTTGAAAAGTATAAGATAGTAGAAGTATTTCACAGTCACAATGGATGGTGAATACTACACTGAAAACATCCGTGGGGGATTCGTAGGGAATTTTGAGCCATGGCCTTCTAGCAGCGCTGGAAAATCATTGAAAATGCTCTACGCATGAGCCATTCAGCTTTGGGTCAAACATGTGACCCCAACCAAAACAAAAACACAAAAAACATGTGGGTGTGTCTGAAAATAGGGTATACCGTTTAACAAAATGAAATCGCCTTTTAATGTCGGGATAACTATCAGCAAAACCATTGGGTTTGGGGGTACACCGTTTTCAGACAAACACCTCGGACTTTTTTTGGCCCAAAAAAAACAACATACATCGCTGGTCCCAGGGTGTGGATCTTGAGATTCCACCTCCAGCAGTGCGCAGCACGGTCCACCACGAAGTCAACGGTAACCATCTTGTCATCTAGAAATAGTGATTCTACTTTTGATTATCCCCAATATTCCCCAATAATGAGTATGACTACTGCATTATATGGTTATAGTTTACATATCATTTTCCTATATTGTCAATTTGAGTCGAAAAACCATGGAAGTTAAAGCCAAACCAAAAAAGAGGCAGGCCACCCCACCATCAACCCTGATCCTTGGGGGGTTAAGCCCCAACAATGTAGAGGGGGGTTCTCCTCAAACTTCGAAGTTATGTATAGATTATAGTACTGTAAAAATGTTCATAGCAAAATTAACAAAAACACGTCAAAACATGTCAAATTAAAAAATCATAGATATTCATAGATTATATAAACGTCCACTAAAGAAAAAAACGCTATAGATCTCATATAAATCTTACTAGTATATACAGTAGATCTGACATAAATCTTCTATAAATCCCACCTTTTCTGTGTCCCGCCTTCCCATCCCCCCAACTCAGCGACCTCGTCCCGAGTCTCTGCGAGGTCCACCTGAAATCGAGGACGGGGATGAGGTGACTGGACTGACTGGAAGTGGTGAGGAACTGGAGTCATTGATCTTAATGGAAAACCATAGGAAAACCATAGGAAAACCATAGGAAAATGGTGATTTTATGAGATTTTAATGGGATTAATGATGATATCCACTGGTATATTAACAGTTCGACCCTGGGAGTAGGAAACTCATATATTAACATATATCACACATATAAATATTATGATTTTCCAGATTAATAATATTTCTCTGATGAATGGCCTGTGGTATCTTTAATTTCAGATATACCCTCTGGTGTATTCACATATTTATATGTTACCCTGTGGTATATTAACATAGACCCTGAGAATAGCTATTTCAGAGGAAACTAATCTTCCAATCCCGATGAATGCCAGGGTCGAACTGTTAATTTACCAGAGGGTACAGTATATCTTAAATAAATTGACAGTGTAAACCCTATACATGGAGAAAACATATTGTGTAATCATATATGTATATAAGCATTTGTACAAACAATCATATATGTAATCATCAACATAGCTACCACACATTACCAGACATTATCTATTAAATAGGTGTCAGATATGTGATTGTATTCCTATACACCTCTTGATAAGGCATGATGACAAGGGATTGTTACTGGCAGCATTCCCAGTCTTTTTGATTGAGTTCCAAGGTATTGTTTGACCCCATTGTAGTCGCTTGTAATAATTATTGTGATATTTCTGCATTACAAGCAATAGATCTGTCAGATTGCACTCTTGTAATCTATCGTGGCTAGCTGGAAAATACCCCAACTGAATGGAGGTTCTAATCGGAACATCAACTATCAATGGTGGATTTTCCATTGCCATGTTTGATTACTCGAGGGTAAACCAACTCATACTCAAATCTATATGATTCCAATGGAATCTAGGACTCTACGTCGCTATACTATAATTCCTGAACAAGTCTCAACCACCAACGAACGATGGCCGTATCTAATTTTAGTAAGTATTTGGTCATCATACCCACCAATCACCATGTCACACATTATTTGGTTATAGTGATTCATAGCTATACTCACCAATTATATCCAACTATATTAATGGACCCAACTATAGATCAGGCACTTGTACCACAATCCACCATTTTTATGGTAATTTTTATATCTATTTAAATGGCCAACTAACTAATCAACCAACTTATGGCAAAATGGGATGACCAACTCTGCCTGCAGTTGCTCGGCATTCTCGGCCGCCATACTGGCCATCTGCTTCATGGGCTTGGGAGGGGCCTGGAAATCGCAGGCAGGAGAGGAAGGTTGGGCTGGATGAATTCTGGGTCAAACATTCTAGCCCATTTTACCACTCACTCATTATTGACTAACTACTAGTAGTAGTACTACTAATACATCAATTACATATAATCATACTAGTACATATAAATATACGTATATATATATAATATACAATATATATATATAGGTATATTTACACGCACCCCCTGAACGGAAGGGTTGACGGATGCCAGGAGTCCCCGTCACATCGGCAGGTCACGAGGCGCCTGAGAGATACGTAGGTAGACCTCCCGCAGCAGATGTTGAGCGATGCAACCGTTGCTCCTTGGGCGGATCTGCAGGAAATCTGCAGCTCGTCATGAAAATTCCAAGCCAACATGTCTGAATTATGTTTGTAAAAATATATTGGGGAGATCCTGGAGATATAGGGAAATATTGAGGACAAAACAAATCTGATACGAATTGGTCTTTGTTACGGAAAATCAAGCGGAAACAATGCTGTTTTTAGCATTTTTTAGCCCCAAATTGATTGGGGTTGTCCTGGAAATCTTCCCATCATCCTATTCTGCACTGGAACACCCACCCCCAAGTTGTAAATTATGAAGCCTCGGTGAGTTTCCAGATTTTCCTGGACCCTTCAACTTGCTGCCATGCAGCGGTGGCACCCTTGTCTCCTCCTCCTGCTCAAGCTGTCAAAGTGTGTGAGGAAAGAAATCTCCAACAGAATGACTCTTAAAAGAAACCAAGGGTTCAAGATCTTCCATCAATGTCTCTCATGCCAAATGATAAAATCACGTGGCAAGACTGGTAGGATTGATTGCTTGATTCGCGATGGTTTACAAATCATCACGGGTCATACATGACATCCATGTAGCCACAGCCGGAAATCACATGCCGACATAGTACACAATCAAATCTGGAGAGGTTGTAATCCCACTTGTTGTTTTGTGAGAATCTACAACATTCCATGAGTGTTTCAATGTTTCTAACCTCAGTCTACCTTGGTTCACTTTCCTCTGCCAGTCCCCGGCTCCATGCCATGCCCAGCTATCAACTGACTGCCCACCTCACCGTCTGCTGGCTCAGTGTCGCCGATAAAGAATTGTTGTGGTGAATCAAATCCCTTAGCATTCAATGGAAACAGGTGGTCTTCCAGAAGCGGCTGGAGAGTCCATTCTTTTTCGGGGTTGCAGCTAAACCCAGGAGTCTTGTAGATGAACACATCTGAACACCAACCACTGTTCCTTGCAATGGACCTTCTTGACCATTCCATCACTGGACACGGTTGCCAATGCTCACATCTTCTTTCAACAAGATCCTTCATTTCAGCTTTTGCATTTGGAATCCCACGTTTTTTTCATTTTCTTGCTCCAATCCCACATGGTCTTCATTTTCAGTTCCTGAAATCATGTGACAATTCCAATAAAATCCCACAGTTTTCCCAGGTTTTCATCCCATCTTCCGGTCGCCGGGGCGCCGGAAAGGCGCGCCGCAGCACGGCCTTGGCCGCGGTGACGTCCGCAGCAAAGCTGCGGAGCTCCAGGGAGAGCTGCGGTAAGGGCAGGGAGGCCTTGGAGAAAAGTAGTCAAGAAGTGATTCTATGATACTTTTCTAGGGATTTTAATGGGATTTTATAGGGATTTTGATGGGATGAATGGGATGTACCCTCTGGTATATTAACAGTTCGACCCTGAGAATCCCTATTTTTGGAGGAAACGAAAATCTTCCAATCCCGATGAATGCCAGGGTCGAACTGTTAATTTACCAAAGAGTGATTTACATCATATTAATCTGATAATCTGTCATATTGTCTATATATGTCTATATAATCTATAATTCTCACTTTATTGGATAATTTTATTGAATAATATCATATACATATGGTAACATATTATCTATATATATAATCTATAATGTTCATATATCTATATCAAGTAATCTATAATATATCATCGTTGTATTATTGTATTGTAAGCGAATCTATTATCATTATATGGTATATGACAGTATATGACAATAGTAATAGGTGACAATATTACTGATCTAATTAAAAAGACAATAGTAATGTGTTTTATAAAAATGATATGGAATGATATGGATATATAGTGGGATGTATAATAGTGATTTATCATAATTGTTTACCATTGTGATAATGACATATTGAGAAGAATGATAGTAGTGGGATGTCCATAAATCAATATAGATGAGTAACATCCAGGAAAAAAAAAATTGTCACATTCCCAAGTATCAACTAAACTGTGTGTAATTCAATAAACATGGCAAATTATATTTGTGGACTGTGTGTATGTCAAATCCCATCATAAATCATCAATCAATTATCTCATTTGGGCAACCATGATGGTATTTTTTTTTAATGCTTGTGAATATTAAATCCACAAAAATCCGGAACATGCCTACACAATCATGTTAGGGATACACATTCTTATTGGACCATTGCCAGCGGTTGTACAAATTATGGATGTGTTATCATATTCTAATCATACTGTTTGTAAACTGGAATGATAATGGTGATATGATCATTTATTAATATGTTTCAAAAGAACCCTGCATTTGTAGGAATTCTATTCCCCTAATAGCAGTGGCAAAACATAGCGATGTTCACTTAGCCTCTGGTAAACGTTTACATATACGTAACTATGGAAAATCACCATAGAAATAGTTTACATAACTATGGAAAATCACCATTTATAGTTGATTCTCCCAATTCAAAATGGTGATTTCCCATAGTTATGTAAACATTTTCCAGAGGCTACCATTCACCAAGCCAAGGCGCCACCACTCTCATGGGCGCTAAATCCTCCAGCAACTTCCTGAGGACGAAGGACTTATCCCAAATTTGTGGGGGCTAGAATCACATCAAATCACCAGTGTTACCCTCTGGTAAACGTTTACATAACTATTGAACATGGCCATAGAAATAGTTGATTTTCCGATGAAAAAACCATAAATGGTGATTTTCCATAGTGATGTAAACTATTTCTATGGTGATTTTCCATAGTTATATATATGTAAATGTTTACCAGAGGGTATACTATGTTGTACTCCAAAGAACCCCTGGCCTGCACCATCCAGAGCTTTTCATGGAAGGTGCTTTGCCACCACAAGAAGATCCCACAACATTGGAACATATTGCTTTGCATCTTGTTATATCTTGTTATACTTTTGGCATCTTTTGGCATCTTTCCCTTTTCAAATCTTGAGAACAAACCCAACAAAAACACATGAAATCAATGTGTCACACACTGGAAAAATATGTTGGGATCTAAATCCTCATCTCCATCACTGAAGCCCATGAACAACACTATCTGAGAGCTGAGCGGGAATTGGAATTGTTCATGGATTCAATGGCTCAGTTTTTCCAAACTTTATATTGACAATTCTAGAAGCAGGATTCCCAAATTCAGAAAATCTCCGCATACCAAGTTTTCATCGTACTGGGGACCTGCGTCTTGGTTTGTTTTTCATTGGTAGGCATCTCAGCTCAATTCTCCAACACAGTTCGCAGTGGGGCCATGCCGTTGCTACCCAAAGCTTCTCCCAAAGCTTTTCCACAGCTTGAAATTCCCTACGTGCTAGCTGTGGAGCTTGGATGAGTTGAAAACTGCGTTGATAAGAGAATTCCCGCATCTGTCCACTGAAGAAGGACAATGAAAACACCTATAACATGGAAATTTAGGACATCCGAATTTTGATGATCCACTCTCAACACGCAAATGCAGAAATCGCTGGTGTATCCTGGGAAGTTTGGGCTGGGTCTGGNAATGAGATGTGATGTTGAACATTTGGTTAAAGAAAGGATCTTCGGGGCAAAAAACATGTGCAGACTGTGACCGCACGTGATGAAAGAAAAAGGAGCCATGGGCACACATCTGAAGGTAACTTTCACCTGAATGGGGTCTTGGCNATGTGCAGACTGTGACCGCACGTGATGAAAGAAAAAGGAGCCATGGGCACACATCTGAAGGTAACTTTCACCTGAATGGGGTCTTGGCAATTTTCTGATTTTTCCCAGCTGTTTTGGCCTGGAATATGATCAGCCCTGGAGTATGGGTAAGATTCTACTAGAACAATATATATATATATATATACATAACTAACAACATATAGGCACAAACACCATGGAAACATAATGGTTTTGCAGTCACTACCACCAAGCTACATTCTTGAAGCTACTCAACACGTCCATGCCAACATTTACTGCGGTGTGAATCCTTCAGCATCATTAGGCATCTCTTACTCAATATAGGTTCAATGATTTTTCATATCAATATATATATATATTTATAATCATTAACATTCATTAAATGATATCATTAACCATATTGGCGTTTCCAATATCCAATCATCTACTCACATTGAATGGATAACTCATATCAATAATATCAATGTTACATCATTTACTGTATCATTTACTGCATTGCTCATCATTGATGCATCCGTTTTCACCAGTCACCGAGCATCTCCGGCAACCGTGGATCCGCCGCCTTCATCTGCAGCACCAGCAGATGGAGCCTTGAAAACGTTTTTCGGGGCTGACGACACCAGTTCTGCAAGCCACATCTGGGTCCTGGTTTCAACTTACCCTCTGGTAATTTAACATAGCTATTGAAAATGGCCATTTTTAATGGGAAAATCCACTATATAATAAATGGTGATTTTCCATAGCTATGTTAGTTTACCAGAGGGTATTGCAAAACATATGCAAAACATATGCAAAACATATTGACCACCTGAGAAAACCCTTGGCAAAATAGATTGCCATCAATTTGCAATCATTTGCAATCGCAAAGACGGCCGCAGCTAGGTGCATCAGAATTCTGACGTTCACTGGGGCCTTCGTGCATTGTTTCCCATCCCAATGGTGTATCTCGCAAAAAGATCCATCAAAATTCGCTGGGATTCACGAGGGGAACCGGAGAGACATCCCACCTTTTCTGGTTTTACCCGCAGTATATCCCAATATCATTGGCATATTCCACCGTGTCAACATACCTGTCCTGATTTGTGAATATCCGCTATGTCAGTAGGCTTCCAACGGCTACTTGTCGCTTAAGATTCATTAAAATGCTGTCTTATTTGGTGTTATGCTCATGGTTTTCAGCTACTGTAATTTTCACACATATTTGACATCATGATCCAACTGATGGATTTTGCAAGTCATCGTTGGCATTCGATGTTTGGATTTAGATCCTAAAATGCCATGAATTGGGGGAATGCCTCATTTTCAGACACACCCACATATCATACCGTTAGTTAGTCATGTCCAATCACATCCCTATACATGGTGATGACTGTTAAGTTAAATCATTTGGTAATTGTTGGTTACATCCCGTATCCCATTCCATCCCAACATATCCCCATCCGATTGTATATGTAGTTCCATATAGTTCCACTGAATATTTCCCCATAAACCTCCCACCGTATTGCTATAAAATATCACTAATATATCCCCTCTCACAGGCAGGCTACAAGTTCACGCGCGGATCGCTGGTGGCTTTGCTCAAAGGCAAGCGTGCCAAAGCCTCGCAGAATAGGAATTCAACCCAAACAACACACATTTGGAAGTTATCAAATGAACATCATGCTTTAATGGATTGCTTTAAGGCGTTTTCCAAGGAACATTCACCTTGGTTGGGTTTTTGCCAGGACCAAGGTGTAATTTTTTTTGCCAACAAAATCTCAGGATTTGGGTATGGGTCCAAAATGGATACAAGATAAAATTGGATGGTGCATACTAGAAATGGACCACAGCCTGTGGTCGCTTGATCTTAAATCTTGAGCCAAACCCAAACCCATTTATATAACCAACTTCATGGAAGAAATAGACAGGTGGGATATTGGTTACTATGAACCAAACGGATAGTTATATATATATATATACTGATATATATATATATATTTTAAAGGTTCGAAAAATTAAGTTTAGCCACCAGAACTAGGGATAAATAATGATCGCTATAGTCAAGTAACAAGGAGGAGGTTGAATGTGGAACCAGAAATTAATTAGGCATGATATTCCAATTCCATCCTCATCTGAGCAGGAGACATTATCCCCTGGTGATGATGATGATTACAATATGTTATAATAATAATAATAGTAACAACAATAATAATAATAGTAACAACAATAGTAATAATAATAGTAATGATAATAAAAATAATAATAACAATAATCATGTTGTTGTTGCTGCTGCTGATGTTGATATCGTGGCGGCCGATACTATCGGCCAACAGTTCTGCTAGCCACAGGCGTTTGCTTCCTATCGTGTGAACTGATATAAGCTGATGCTTTGACTCACCACAAAAAGAAACTCTGCTGGGACCCTTCGGTACTGTGAGATTTGTCAGCTATCATGTGGTTGCGATCTCAAGCTCATCTTCAAAAAGCATCGCAAAAAGGAAACACCGAAAAACAATAATAAACCACCCATTTGGGAATGGTTTATACCACCCATTCATGGTGATTTGGAGGATGGTTCATTATTGTTTTACCAACATTATATGAAAATGAACAGGATCAACCAGCCCCATTTGTTGACACCATCACCGCCCTCCGCTAAAGCCGGCTTTCGGGGCACCTCTAAGGAAAAGCCCTGAGCAGCTGTGACTTCATCTCCACCGTTCAGCGCATTGCCCAGCAACAGCACGTGTTGCAAGGTCTGCTGGAAGGCACCTGAACCACAGAGATTACCCTCTGGTAAACTAACATAACTATGGAAAATCTCTATTTTTGATGGGAAAATCCTCTAAGAATAGCAATTTTCAATAGCTATGTTAGTTTACCAGAGGGTAACCAATGACTTGAGGCTTTCTAACGTGCAAGGTTAACTTACGTGCAAGGCGAGGCCCTCCACTTGGAAGTTCGGGAATATGGTTTATGTTGGTTTAAAAAAACCCACTGTTCTAGTTTTGTCTAAGCAAGTTATGTGCGTCAACTTAGCTCTGGGGGCCTTACCTTGTGGGTATTTTAAGGGGGTGCAGTGTACCAAAACCTTGGTACGTGGCTTGATTTTTGGCCGTTGAGACGCCAAGCTTTCCTGATAAAATCTCCATTGTGTCAGCGTCCTTGACCTTCGTCAAGTCAACACCGGCAAGTACCAATATACTGCTTTCAGTACCCTCAAAACCCAATCACGGGTCTCCGGTACCAATAACGTTGAACTCAAACGCACAAATCTTTGCACCCTTCTGTGACTTCATCAGCAATGGTGAACATACCAAAGTACCGATGGATGTAGATCATATACGGTTCACACATCAAGTCTTCAGGAATAAGTCCTGGGAATGTGTCATCAATGTACTGATGAATCCAGACAAAGTGATCGTTAACACATCAGAAGATTGGACCTCGTAGCAACACACATTTGCTTGAGCACCGTCAGGAAAATGCATTGAGCAGCTTGCTTGATGCTTTCTGAGAGTCGCTGAGAGCTTAAAGCTCCACTTTATTTTTGGTGAAATCCATATTTTTGGTGAAATCCATATTTATGTTTGGTTGTATCCACTTTTTTGTTGTCGACGAGACATCTCGTTGCACTGCCATTCTTTCCAGCAACGTCAGATGGTTTCGAACATGAGTTTCCCTATGAGTTTCCGGCCACCGGCGGTACATCCATACCCATCGGTCACCAATGAGATCCCACGATTGCTGACGAAGTATCAATCATCTTTGGCTAATATCGACCATTTCGATCAATGTTTTCTATCTTCTGGTTGTATGCAGTTTTTGCTGATGTCATCCCCTTCATGATTGGTAAAATCAGCATAAATCATAGATATTTCTTCCCATTTTTCTTGGTCGTACCCCAACCACCTCACCATGTCTCACCTGGAAATTACAATAGTTCCTCAACTGGAAACACACATGAATACATCATTTCTGGGATGATCCTGGATGATTTGGCAGTTGAAGATCACTGTTTTTGTCTCATTACCCACACAGTGCTGAAATCCCTGAAATGTGTGTGTGTGTGTGTCTGAAAATGAGGTATACTCCCTTAAAATTGCTACTTTATATCTCAATGGGAAGATGAACTCCAATATTGAACTTTTCCCATAATTTGACTTCAAACCCACAGTCCAACTCCTCCACCCTGTTTCCAATCTTGAAATAATTATGCAAACAGTTCAGTGATCGAATCCCTCAATTCATCTATATATACATATGATATAATGTACACACCATCTCTTTCAAGTCATTTCATTCATTTTGATGCTTAAATCCCATCTGAATTCCCATTCAATCACCATTTCTCTATGACCTCCTCCCCCCCAACCCCCCCACCCCCATCCCTTTCCCCGACGTCACCGCTGTTGCGGATCCCTTCCGCTGCCGCCCGCAGCGCCACCAGGCGGCGCCGCAGCAGCTGCGCGCGCTCGCAGAGGTCACGCTGCAGCAGGGCCAGGCGCAGGCGCTGCTGGGCCGAAGGCACCAGGGAGGCGAAGGGAAGCAGCTCCTGCGGAAAAGGCTGATTTTCCATGGGGAAAAACGGAAAAACATGGGGATTTCACCAAGGAAAATGTCTTTGAGAAGTCTTAGGAGGTTCCATAGTGAGGGCTCGGAAATCTTCAATCTTCAATTTCATGTTGCAAAATCCATTTCTGGTGAATTTCCGACCTGCTCCAGCAAGCGGAGCTCCGACACCTCACCTCTGTAGCCCAGTAACTCTTTCTCTTCCTGGCGGGATTTTTCTCATCCAAAACAGGGCGTTTCAGCATCAAAAACAAGGAATGGTTCAACTACCAAAGTATGGAATTTATGATGATTTACGATCCTCGCAACTCACATAGACCCCGCGCTACCTTTTTAGAGGAATGTCATCTTCCACCCCCCCAAAATGGCAGGGTCTATGTCAATTTTTGGGGGGATGGCAATGATAATGGCCAGAATCCCGGCCCATCCAATCAGATTAAAATTTTGTTTATGGCACATATGGATGGAATGATGTTGAAACTCTAGATCCATATCGATTGCTTCACGATGCTTCTCGCCTCAGCTGTGGGCATGGCCGATAAGAGCACCTCCAGCGTTTCGGTGCCTGGAACAGCGAGGTCGTTTTTCGGCTTTCCTGCTGGGTTTGGGATGGAAATTTCATCAGGCTTGGAACATGTGGAGGTTTCCATAAATGGGGGTACCCCAGAATGGATGGTTTATAATGGAAACTCCTATTAAAATGGATGATTTTGGGGTACCCCCATTTTAGGAAACCCCCATGTACTGTAATGGGCAATTTCCCTTGTCCATTCCCCACATAATAAACCCTACCAGCATCAGCATGACAGTATATGACTGTATCATCTTTAAGGTCCCATCCCGTAAGAATGCGGAGCCCTTCTTTGCATGTTCGACCCCATACGGTGGCTACACCAGGGTGTCCTTACAGGTGATTCTCATTGTTGGGAAGGGGTTATCATCTCGTAATTTAACATATAACTATGCAGCTATGGAAAAACACCATCTTTACTAATACTAGGTAAATCATCTACAAATGGGCCATGGCTTCCATAGCTATGTTTCATGACCAGAGTCTAAAATGTCACGAAGATTATTCCAAGGACAAGTCCAAGTCCACATTTCACACATTTCCTCCAGGACAAGTCCTTTCCGAAGCGGAGTCCAAGCTGCTCAGCCAGGAGAATTCAAAGTCTTCCATGGCCCTCAGCAACTCGGATGTCAACGCCTGGCGCCTCGGCATGGGATCCCCGGAGTGGAGGGTTTCAGGTCATTGGGGATCCCCAAGTCGTCACCATGGTCGTTTTTCTTGATGTTTCAATACCAAATCATGGTCTACTGACTCGATAATTTGGGGGTATCCACATTTTAGGACACTCTTGTGATGATTTTCAAAAAAAAACATGGCGAGACATCTTCGGACATGAGAATGGAGGACACTTGGGACTCTTGATAAGATGTTTCACCGCATGTTTCTACCTCTTGCTTCATCCGATTCGTAGGGATTTCCCACAGAGAAGAATCAAACCTCCCCATTGCTGGCCCCTTTCCATTTCTTGTTTGGGGATGGTTTATGGATGTTTATGGTGCTGCCCCCGTTCGGAATCGCTAAGTTGGAATAATACCAATACCTGTTGGGTGTGTGCTAGATGTATCTATAGCACACCGCAAAAAGATAGAAAAGTCATTCATCGCTAGTAGAAAAACATTATCAACTTCTATCTTTTTGGTCTTACTATAATTACCATATATATGTATATACCCTGCAGTACTCGAACGTGGCAATGGAATTTCACCATTTAGTTTGGTCATTTCCCCATCAAAACATCAGTCTACTTCGTTTGTTTTCATGGATTGTCCAGCGAGCAACATTTGATTATTCCATTGTGTTCCCATTTATATCCATCAATTCCCGATCAATCCCTATTTGATGGTTAAATCCCAACAAATTGGGGGGGGCGCCCTTGGCAATTTCATGGTGGTATGCCATAATAATCCCATTACAGTAAATCCCAATGAATCAGAGATTGGGGGGCATAAATCATTATAAACTAAGAGACACCGTGGAGACGGCACCGGCTCCACTTCCCTTGGAACCGCCTGAAAGCGATCAACATGTTCTGTGCACGGCGCTGGGAGAGGATCTCCACCTCCTGTAGGTGGTCATCGCGCCGGGAGCTTTGGACGGGATTCGGATGCCGATTTCAACCGTAACTAGGCTATATAGAAAAAGATAGGTACAAATCACCATCTTTACTAGAGAAAATCACAATTTTTTACCACAAAAGCAAAAATCACATTTTTTTTGGCAAAATAATGGTTAAATCATCCATAAATGGACCATGGCTTCCATAGCAAACTCTTGAACTACCAGAGAGTATGATGATTTCAAACAACCACATTTAGGGATGCAACATGAGATATCATGTGGGATATACATATACACCATGCCATATATACAATACATGTATAGTATTGTATAATATCTGCAGCACCTTGCAATAATTGGTGTGTGTGTGTGTATATCACCAAAAACATGGCAATTTTGAGAGGGACAATTCTGACCTTGGTGTTGAAATCCCAGCTTTGGATGGCTGGAACATCAACTGACATGTCCAGCTATAACCCATTGGAATTGAAGTCCTCCGTAGCGCTGGAGCACTTTCGTTTCCACGTTTGTCGGTGTTCCATTCCCTCCGGTAAATATCACACCATGAATCCTGACGGAACCCGCAACAAAATTCTGTGTTCCCCCATTTATGAACAAAAAAGGATAGCACTTTTCAAAGTATAGCAACCATCCCAAAACAGATTCAAACAATTAAAACAAATCGTTGATCCTACTAAAACAGTGGTTTTGATTTATATTTTTCCAATCTTTTTGGGGGGTCCTACCCTGCAGCAAGATCTTCCCGTTCTCCTTGCTGCTCTGCACTGCCATCATGGCCTTGCCGCTGTCTGCGCGATGGCCTAAAGCCAAACCCTGGACATGTCTGGGTTGTTGTTGAGATTCCTGGAATTCTCTAGATGAATTTACATACATATAGATTGACATATATGTATGTTACATATATGTATGTTACATATGTATATATATATATATATATGTGTATTACATATATATATAATACATATATATATATATTATACATATATATATATATAATACATATATATATATAATACATATATATATAATACATATATATATATAATACATATATATATATACATAATACATATATATAATACATATATATATATATAATATACATATATATATATAATACACATATATATATATAATACATATATATATATAATACATATATATATATATAAACATTGTTTAGCCAACAACTGGGAGTCTTACTGATCTTTCAGCGGCTTGGGGCGGGTTCACCTTAAACACCTCACAACTACACTCGGCATGTGATTGTGATTTGAGCCAGTATATAAGTGGAAACGGCAGCAACTATTGACCATCTTGCTTGATGCGTCTGTAACCCCGCTGAAAATGACACCCACACATCTATGCATCACTCACTCCAAACATTACGAACAAGGGACCCGTGGTGGATTCATCCAGAATCTCCATTAAACCAGATAGGACAGCCCATCAACTAACTATTAATTATTTCCATCATCAATCGGCACACCTTCCCATTTTTCATGGTTGAGTCACCAGTCATCACCATGTTTTTCACGGAAAATCACACCATCACTAGCCATTTTTGATGTCATCTTCGAGGTGAAAAAGAAAAGCGATTTCCAGCGACCAGCTTTGTGTCGAGCATCCAAAGTGTCGCTCCAGTTGTGCAAGATCCACCAGGTCAGACTCCGCATCTAGGAGACCCTCAAAGACCTGAGCTTTCGGCAAGCTTCGAAAAGTGAGCTAGTCTATGGTTTGAGTCTGGGTCTTCAAAAAGTAATACTAGGGATATTCTTAACCCAATGCTTCCAACCCACCAGTTTAACGGGGTCGTTCTTGTAACATCTTGTAACCCCCTGTCTTTGCTTGGCCCCCTCCAAAAACCTCATTCTATAAATCTATAAGATGGCCCTTTACATTGTATATACTATATCTAACCATAAATTGATAGCCTTAGATAGAAGTTGATAAGAGTATCAAAGCTTTGGGGATAATCCACCAACTAACTCACCAAGACCCCAAACAAGAGCCGCCCAAATATAAGGGGCGGATGAAAGGACCCTCAAAAGACTGTGAAAATCCGTCCAAAAGTAGGATCGTTAATGACAAATTACACACCAGTTTTTGGAGGTTTTCACCGGTTCTTCACGGTCTTTGCACGCTCTTTTCACGGTGTTTTCACGGTTTCACGGGATTTCACGGGTCTATTTTTCAACATATCTTTTTGCAGATTGATCTTTTTGTCAGGATCCTTCAAGATCCATGGAAAATGGCCACAGCAGTAGTGTATAATGTGCCAGGTAGTTGAATCAATCCAGTGCGTGGGATGAAAACTTCTAGGATCCGTTGCTTCGGAATTAGTGAGGGCATCTAGAGCTAAGCAGCTATGACAATCTTCATAAATACGAAGCAGCTTCCAACCCACCAGTTTAACGGGGTCGTTACTAACCACCCAGTTTACCGGGGTCGAGGAAGCGTTGGGTAATATCATGTAATATCTATCGTTAATAGGCGTTGGGTAATATCTATCGTTACTATTTACTATTATCATTAGTTCTTGTTATTATTTGATCAAGCGAGGATTACCTAATTACATTTATCAAATATAAGTATTTAAGTTTGATTGTGATTTTGATGGGATTTATATAATTGAGAACCCCCCGCAAAAATCCACTGATCTTTATCTTAAGCTCATCGCTTTCCGATGTTCCACCGGCCGGTTCTACCGTCTCTCCAGCCAAGGCACGGTGTTGGCAACACGGTCAGCACCCAAAGACCGCCAGTCCAGCCACCTGCAAACATGGCCGGGGTCGAGGATTTTCGGTGTCTTCATCCCTGCTGGGATGCATCCTGTTGTCTTTCCGAATGATTTGGGTTTGTATGAAACTATGGTACCCCAAGAATTTGATGGTTAAATATGGTGAATCAATGTGAATCATCACTTTTCAACTCTTTATTTCTCCTATAAAAATGACCCTTAAATATCATCCCCATGGCCTTGGTGGTATACTGACATCCCCATATGTTTGTCTATTCAATGGAAACACATGTGTTTTGCCATATCTTTTCTAACATACGTTTTCCCTATTTCGCCTATAGAAATTACCACATCTCCTCATGTCATAATTTCATATCATTTCCACATCTCCTGTAGGACATTAGAATCTTTCATCATATTTCCCCAAATGACCTCATCTCCATGTGTTTCCCATATACTTCCCACATGGTTTCCATCTTCCCAGCCATGGATCCACTCCCCCACCTGGCAAAGGGCCGCACCGGCGGCGCCCGCTTCGCGGCGCCGGCTTTGGGCGTGGCCTTCGGCACAGGCCGCGGCGGCGGCGGCGCCTTGCCCTTGCCTTTGCCTCGGGACTGGGTGGTGATCCGAACTTCGCCAAGAAATGAGGGGATATTATTATGAACCATAGTTATATTATATCATATATATATATAATATGTTATAGTTATATTAAATCATAATTATAGTTATAACTTATAACCATAGTAAGTGATTTAAGTGATTTTCCCCATATTAACCATGGTTGACCAATGGTTATAACCAGTGAATGGTGAAGAAGTTAACCATAGTTAATTGATAAATATGGGATAGTGAACCAGGACCATAATCATATCATTCAGTGACATTCCCCTTCTTCATGCCTATGGTCGTAAGTTATATGGATACATATACTCACAGAAATCACACACACAAATATCATACGAAATTATGTATACCCGCGGGCAATGGTGACTTACAAATCAGCTTATCCAACAGAGGAAATTTTTCGAAATAACAATTCTATGTAAATCCTAGGAATCTGGGGTGTGCAGTGATGATGGGATTGATTTTCTCATATTTTCTCAACATGTCTCGCCAAATGCGCCAAATGTCGGTCCAGCTAGGTGGGAGCGGTAAGCAGAAAATCAAACAATCCAATGGTGGTTAAATCCCAATTTAATGGTGTCGAACTTGAATTCAACTTGACTTGAATCCCATTTACTCTAGAATTCAGCGTCTTCATGGCTTTGGAATTCTGGAAACCTCATTAAAAATGTGGATTTTTTCCATCCACAGTTCAACAACCATTCACCCCAGCCATCTCGCAGCCCAAGTCGCCCTTCGGCGCCGGCGTCTCCGGTGGTGCCACGACCGGTGGCGTGGCAACGGCGTCCAGGGCGACAGCCAGCGATTTGGGCGGCAGGGGCGAGGTCAAGTTGGGACCTGGGCGTGTGGAGATTCATCCAGATCCGACTGGATACTATCGGTATGATCAATGATGTATTATATGTATATTATATATAATATTCGATATAATATTTTAATTGGATTGATTGCAACATCTGATGATTTCAAATACTCACTCATCTTGGATTTGTGTAAAAGCCAGTACAAAAATGAACAAGAAACCAGAGGTTTCCCCATTTCTGGTGGATTTCCTATTGGGAAAAACTGATGTCCCAATAGCGAAAGGGATGGGATGAACAGGAACAAATGCCACCAACGAGTTCTTCAAGAGAGTCTTCAAATTGAGGGTTTGGATCAGATCAATAATACACAAGAAGCAACCACTTTCTGGGGTGCATAGGTGTGCATATTTGTGAATATGCCTGAATATGGGTGAACATGCCATAAATTAATTAAGCGTGAATTGTGCGTCTCCTGTTTCTATTTTCCAAAATTCTTGAGGTGTAGGACTTGTAGGAGTCCAGGTTGACAAACACGTCTTTTGTGGAACAGCTTCCGTCTCCCATCACCTTCTTTTGGAGTCCCGGACCGCTGGACCGGTGAATTCTAAGGCCATCCATTTTATCAATGATATCCTTTTCTATCACCAGGTGGTTTCCTAAAGTGAGGGTACCCAAAAATGGATGGTTTATAATGGAAAATCTGGATTTATAAATGGATGATGTGGGGGTATCCCTATAGGAAACCTCCACCATTGTGGTTGGTTTAAATCGCCTTGGATTTGTCCTGAAATACTACATCCCTAAATGTGTTGATGATCATTTTCTCTATTAAGAAATGGTTGGTGCAATAAATTGTTGTTTCTTCCCGTCCATTTTCAGACACAATCAGATATAACATTGCTGGTTCGATATCCCATAGTATCCCAATATATGACAAAAAATCAAAGTTTTGCAACCTTTCCGATTGAAAGACCATAAAACTAATATGGCACTATATCTCCCATTGTTGGTTTTACAGCCCAATTCATGTTGGCTAAATCCCCAGTTGGCCATACATGCCCTAATTCAGTGCTGGTCAAATCCCTTATAGCATACCCTTATTCATGGTTGAAACCCCAGTTTTTTCTGGTTCGATCAGTTCTTCCACACTTTTTCTGCAAGGTAACCTCAGATTCCAACTTTTTCCAATAACATTTCCCATGTTTTTCCCAGGTTTTCCAAGTTTTTCCCAGTTTTTCGTGGTTAAATCCACCATTTTTCCCACCAGCCCTGAGATTCTCCCCGTTTTTCCCAGCGCCAACCCAGCCACTGCCCGCGACCGCTCCATCGGCCAAGCGCTGCCGCGCCATGCGCACGTCCTCGGGCTCCGTCCAGTCGCGGAGCAGGGAACTGGTGAGCTCGTCCTGTGGCAAGTAGTGACCCTTTCAAGAAGAGATGGGAGAATTAATTGGACTGCATTGGAGATACTCAGGATACTATTTTGCCACATTTTGGGACAATCATTGGGAGTATCATACAAAAACTAGTACATATTAGTATTTTAATAGCAACATGGGGGTTTCCTAAAGTACCCCAAAACATCCAAGAACTAGATCATTTTACTATTGAACCCTTGGTTTTGGGGTATCGCCATTTTTGGAAATCTCCACATCAATAGTGACCCCCCAACAAGAAATGGGAGAAGAGTGGGAATGAAGCGGAGATAATTACAGTAAGATAATTAGCACATGTAACCAGCACTATCACTATCATTGAATATACCCACCAACAACCAATATTTCATCAACAAACAAGTTGATAAATTACAAGTGCTTGTTGATAGTCTGATAGTCACAAAAGACGACAAAAGAAGTGAGATGTCATGGGGATTCAACCTCCTATGAAGGTGGCCCCCCCTAACAAAGGTTGTTCAGGCTCAACAAAACATCGCCAAAAAACACTGATATATTTGGATTTGTTCAAGGTCCCGCCAAGAGATAACAAACATCCCGCATGGATTCCCATTGATGGTGTATTTTTCATTGGGGAAACAGGCCACAAATCACCGACTAAACAAACGCATGGCAATGGAAAATCATGGAAAATCCATCATCTAGTTCCGTGATTTTTCCAGCTATAAACCATAAAACCTCCATTTGCATAGGATTTTCCTATGGATTTCCCATCCCGACGTCCCGACGGGTCCCGTGTCGCTGTTGGCGCCGTAGACCCCGTGGACCGCCCTTCATCCTTCATCCGCCCGCAGCAGGGGCAGCACCCAGCACCGGCCGGGCGGCGCGCAGTGGCACCGCGGCGCATGGCTGCGCTGCTGCCGGCGCTGCTGCCACGGGAGCGGCAGGGCTCCTGGACGGTGAGAGGCAAGCTTAGATGGGCCCTGGGATTATTTAAGTGGTTTGTAACTGGGTTATAATCCATGATTTAGTCAGCTATGTATAACACATGTTGATAGCCTTCCAAAAGTAGGCTACTGCTGGACATTTCATGGTCTGAGGCAACATGATCTGCAGTGAGGCAGAATATCGTGTATATTTAAGATGAGCATCCGCCATAGTCAGTGCAATTCGCACCTTGCTGTACCGTTGCTTGTTCACAACGCCCCGTTTGTAGGCATCACTACCTCAAGCCAATAGCTGTAGCAATTCTTTTGATAGCTCTCTGACCACAGTGTGCTATAGTCACCACATCTCTGGTTCTCCACAGAGAGTCTGGGCGTCCACAGCCAATTACAGCAGTTCTTGCACTGGATGTAGCTCTCAGAAGGATGGCTCGGCCGGCAAAAGTTGATATGGACTGCTTTATCTTCGTCGGCACCCTATTCCGCTCTTTTGTTTTTTCTACGGAGAAAACACATGCTGTTGAGATAGTCGTTGAATTCTTGGATGGGTTTCAAGTTGCTAAACTCAGAGTTGCGCAAAGAGCCTTTCCTGAGCTTGGTACAATGAAAGCTATAGTATGATATGCTATGGTCCATAGTGTTGTAATCATATGGCAGGAAATGAACCCAGTCACTTCCACAACCAAGGATCATGCAGGTTGATTTGGGGGGAATCGGGCAGTATTCACACGGGGCTAAACTTGGTACTCTCGGTGCCTGGGGTCATTTTGATAGTTTTTACTCAACGACGACAAAATTTTGGGTCCAAGAGGTTTAAACTGTTGATCCCACACATTTTGCGATGACCTAAAAAACACATGGCTGGTATTGAAGGGACTCGACTTCCCGAATGAAGGCGCCATAATGGGGCTCCACAATTAACAACCCTTCCCAACTTGTGGTTGATGATTGGGGACATTTATGACTGCGGATCCCACATCATAACATATGGCGTAGTGCCAAAGCTGGAGATTACCGTCAAATTTCATGATTTATTGATATTTTTATTGTCATCTTCCCTATTAACCTTGCCGCAAAGAGCAGGAATCCCCTTGTTCAAGCACACCCAAATCAGATTGAGTTGGTTATATGTTCCGTTAGATCCCATTAAATTCCATTGAGTCCCATTAAAACCCATCAGAGTCCATTAAATTCCATGAAATCCCATAACAGTTCATTAATTTCCGTTAAATCCCGTTGAAGTCCATCATATAAATCCCATGACATCCGGCAGGAGCCGCTATGAACGACAGCACTTCCTTCAGATTCAGCTTCTCAGGTATGCTGAAGTAGGTCTTTGTATATGACGCGCGTCCAGCGTTCAGCAACGACGCATCAAAGATCTCAGGAGCAGCTGACTGTCCACTGAACCAAAAATGTTGATTGGATCCACTCCTATGAAAGGATACTCATGGGATTTCATGGGATAATATGTGATTATAAATAATTCTCAATTGGAAATTCATGGAAATTCCATGAAATTCCTGTTACCCTCCTAAAATTCAAGCATGGCAATGGGAAATCCCCGAACTAAACGGGGGTTTTAAAAGGACACTCATCTATGAATGGGCCATGGGTGATGTTCATTTGCTATGTTTCATTACCAAAGGATAAAGTTAAATCCCCTTGAATCATCCCTGTCTTATTGAGGTATCATCCGACCAAAGACCAGTAAGACCAGTGGTCGAGAAAAAGGAAAATCCCCAAGGCAACTGGCCCTAACTTTACGATATTGGATAAATATTGTATACCCCACATAGTAGGGTTGTTTTAAGTGGATTAACTTTGACACAAATCAGGAATTTGCCAAGAAACTTCGTGGTCTAGTGGATTGATATTGCTTCCGAGTCTCGGTGGTTCCTGTAAATGTTTTCCTTCAAACCAATTCCAAGAGGAATTGAAAATAGATTGGGCTTTAGCCCAAACCAAATACATCTGAATGTAATGGTTGGTTGAATGATGAACCACATGCCAAATCATCCTAAGTGATCACCTTTTTAGCTCTTGAAAGGGAATTGCTTGTCCAACCTCAAAGTTGAGCTGTTACAGTGTAACAGCTCAACTTCGAGGTTCAGGTGGGTCCATGCCCCAAGAATCAGTTGCTAAGCAACACATAGGTGTGAGCGACATATATCTTCCAGCTTTGACAGGCCATGGCCCAGTCATACTCATGTAAACAGACTGCAGGGACCATGCCAACAAATGAAGACCCTTTGTGACTCATTAAATTCTAAATTGGTCCATTGACTTTCCAAACCAAGAAGTTTGGGGTCCAACATTTTAGACAATACCAAGGATGCAAACAAAAAAACCTACACATATGATGTGATTTGACCAGCAATCACATTTTGGGACCGTTCAATCGAGGTTCTTCTGGCATTCAACCCATGGGCATATCAGCAATCGACCAGGAAATGTCAGGCTATGCAAACCGCTAGGTAGGAGACAGTCTATTGGATTCTGTGAGCCAAGGATATGCCAGGTGAGCCCTCAGGTGTGATTTCGATGTTTCGGACATGTTCAGAACATACATGATACATGGGCCCTGGGCTTGGTGGGTTATGGTTAGTCCAAGTTCTATGGCCACCTCCTGAGGGTCCAAGGCGCGCTCGAATCCCATGGTGGCCGCTTCATCTTCGGGGCGCAAGCGCCCAACCCTCAAAACCCACAAGGGTTGGCTTGAGCCCAAAACCTCGTAGAGCAAGGATGGACCAATGATGGTTGCCCTGGTTGATCATGGTTGATCTCCTGATTTTTGACTAACATATTTCAAAGACTCCTCAGATGGGCCCAAAAATGAACAGATCCAATACCACACCAGGGGTTCTAGGGTGGTATCTCATATCAGGGAAGGATTGTGTTGATTGGGTGACAAATCTATATGCTGCTGAAAGAGGACACACAAAAAAGTATATCCCCATCAAAACTGTAGATAACGAAGCCTAGTGTGGCTTGTCTACCAGTTCAATGGAATTATAAACCTGGTACGGTATAACCTGGTTATATTGTCATGGTTAGAACATGAAGGGTCACTGGGGCAAACCCGGCTTGGTCGGCTTTTCAGGATAAACAGCTTGGCCACGTATCAACAAATGGCAATGGAAACACATCCGATTTGCAAAATTTCATGCTATGATACTTGAAAATACTTGAACTATGACTTTGAACTATGGAAGTGCTTGAACAAATCAAACATGCAAATACTTGACCTATGACTTTGCCATGGGCAACAGTTAGGTACCCTGCTGGTTTTTTGAAGGATCATTCTCCCGACAAACCGTTGACCTCCGTGAAATTACTCAAACACAAATTACGCATTAGCGTTAAACAACAACATATGGAGGTTTCCTAAAATAGGGGTACCCCCAAATCATCCATTTTTAAATCCGGATTTTCCATGAAATAAACCATCCATTTTTGGGTACCCCATTTTAGGAAACCCCATATGATAGCATAATTCTATTATATAAGATCAACACTAAGATCAACACTAAGATCAACACAACCATCAGTGTTGTCCAACAGGGCACTAAACCCAAGAACCAACGGCACCACACCTGGATATCAGGTTCGACTGCAACGTCTGCCGCATGATCCTGCAGGGAAAACCAGGGAGCCTGGACACTAGAAAAGTTGCCAAGGGATAGCTTTCTACTGGGGATAGTCTCTAGAAATAGGGATTTCAACATCAACAACAGGGGATGTAATGGGACTTTAATATACTTTAATGGGATAATTGGAATATATATGAATATATATGACTATACCCTCTGGTAATGACTAAGCACATTTAGTTCGATTATTTGCCGATTGAAAAACGGTGACTTTCCTTAGTTCTGCGTTAGCTTATCAGAAGGTAAGGCTTGGATTTAAGGTGGATATGTCTATAGTTGAATGGAACTATACCCTCTGGTAAACTAACAGTTTGCTATTGAAAATGGCCATAGAAATAGTGGATTTTCCCATGAAAAATGGTGATTCTCCATATATATATATATATATATATTCACCAGAGGGTAACATGAATTCTTCAGTCGATACATGCCCCTTACTTTTTCGGGGGGGGGTCTGGCTTGCCATTTTATAGACTAAAACGGTGGGGTCCAACCCCGGCAAGGTGCATAATTCGAAAACCCCAAC
>BGPT01000692.1:145603-196488 GCA_003297045.1 Symbiodinium sp. clade C Y103
AAAATAGCAAGGCTATACCCCCACAAAAGCCTAACATAAAACGTTTTAGGCCAGGGGTTGACCCCTGTCATTTTATAGAGGAAAAAGTTAGGGCCATGTCGATACCAACTTGTACCGGGGAGGGCCTTGCTGACAAAACTCGCAAGTTCTTGGACGATATCCTCAGATTTGCCTGCATCATCTTTCAAGTTGCTATCAATTTGTCGAGACTCCCGGATATCATCATATCTTTTGTCCGTGATATCCTGCATTATTTTATAGTGTAGTCTTTTCGATGAGATGATTCTACAAATTCAGACTACTACCCCACCCAAAATTGACATAGACCATGCCAAATAGAGGTTGGAAGACAGATCTGTTCTCTAAAAAAGGTACGGATTCTCAGGGTCAAACTGTTATAGTTCTATCATTTGGGGGGGTAGTATTCCATATCAGATCATGTACCCAAGTGTGTGCATTCCGCCAAAACTTGGGCAAATTGCCCGTGTTGGGGGATGGTCATCAATCCATTCAGAGGAGTGATTTTACAAATAGTTTGAAAGGATTGCCATGGCATGGGATGGATGACCATGAGCCCAGTAATCACATGTAACTGGACCGTGGCGCATCTATTGGGTGGGTCGAATCCCCATTTATAGCCATATCTTGTGGGATTCGATTCCCAGGATCCCTAGATGTTTTCCCATTACATCATCGTTCTTACACCCCCAATTATATCGGGCTGAATTCAATTTGTTCAGCAACCTGAAAATCGTTGTTACCATCTGTTGCCAGGATGATTCCCGCAATCATAATTTGGTGTGTCTGAAAATAGCGTGTACCCATGTGTACCACATTTTTCCCCAATGGCTATGAGTCAAAACCCTGGTACCTAGTGAACCCCAAAATAGATGAGAATAGCTGGTAAATGGATGTTCATCCCATGAAAATGGATACATTCATAGCTTTTGACTCATCCCCCAATGGTTTTGCTGATCATGACATCCCTCTGCAAAATGCTCAAAACTCCTGAAGTTTTTTACCCCTACTCAGCGTCCGTCCTCGCCCTCCGAATCCGCAGTTGGCAAAGACTCCAACCACGAAGCCATTGGAATGGCCCGGGCCCGATCTTCTTTGGTTCATCAATTGGTTCTATGGTGATTCAGTGGTTAGTCAATGGGGATTAAATGGAATTTATTGGAATTTATTGGTGGTTTAATGATGGATTAATTGTGGTTTGTGATTCAATGGTTATTCAATGGCTTGAACTCTTTGGATTCGGCTTATCAATGGATACTCAATCGGTTGATTTCATCACCAAATAACATTAAAAAAGCCAATCAATTGTTTGAAAACCATTGAGCACCCAGCCAATTGAGATTTGGGTGAAACATGCACATCACTGCTGCCATTGAAAAGGATCCCAGTCAATTGGATTGTCCGCAAGTGAAAGAAGGGGTCATTGTAAACCCAGGAGCCGGTTGGAAATGGGAGCATGACCCAGGGGTCAACATTTTGGATTGGGGTCAGAAATCTTCGAAAAAACAATCTTGGTCAACATGCTTGGTACGTTTGAAGGACTTTTGGCTTGACAAGGGTCAAGATGGCTGAGAGTCTGATAGTTTTCAAGAGATTTGTTGGTCAGCATCTTTGATCAATTCGATCCAGTTCTGGATGATTTCATTAAATTATTTTTCGCCTGTCGCAGCAAAGCCCCACCGGCCAGGGCCAAATTCTCGAGCTCACCGCTCCTGATAGAGTCGGGATTTCTGCACGTTAACCAGGGATGCTGTTTAGATTTCCTATGATGTGTGTTAGTATGTTACAACAGCTTATTGTATCTCATGAATTCTTCTGATAGCCAAGGTGATGGAATTGGAGCTGTGGCTTTCCAAACGCGATTCAAACTNTGTGTTAGTATGTTACAACAGCTTATTGTATCTCATGAATTCTTCTGATAGCCAAGGTGATGGAATTGGAGCTGTGGCTTTCCAAACGCGATTCAAACTCCTCTTTCAAAAGCAAAGAATCACTGGAAAAACACGATCCATCGCAATCCTGTTTTCCCACGAGCCGCGNAGCTGTGGCTTTCCAAACGCGATTCAAACTCCTCTTTCAAAAGCAAAGAATCACTGGAAAAACACGATCCATCGCAATCCTGTTTTCCCACGAGCCGCGAGAGCTCTGGTCTTTGTCCTTTCAAGGCCATCCCTTGCCGGCTATCCTTTCCCTAGCAAGGCTCCACCCTCAGCTGGAGTCGTGGAGGGAAGCTGGCATCGTCGATGACGGCCGAACCACTCTCCATGATGGCGCTCAAATTCCACAGCCCAGCAGCTGGAGAGCCAACAAAGCCTGGAGTAAGCTGTGGAAAAACTTCTTTGTTGAAGTTGATGTCGCCTGTCAGATTGAACGGAATGCCACTTGGGCTGAGGCCCTCGGCACGCACTTCTGTTCCAGTTGGAGCGGCGGTGAATCCAAGGCCAAGGAAGATGTCGTCGAGTCTGAGAGCTGGAACGCAACACGAGCTACTCACATCCACATCAAACTGGAGGAGGCTGGGGCTCATAGAAAGGGTCGTGCCCACCAAAGAGAAATTCTGAGCAATGTAGCTCCTTCCGCCAAAGTCATTGCCGACGCAATCAGGAGTTGGCGAGATCTGGCTGCAAGCAATTGATGCAAACTCCAACAGAACGAAGGTTCCCGTTTCGCTGGAGAGGGTGCCGCTAGCATCGAGGAGCTTGACCGTCCAGTTGCCCCCTCCTTGGAAGCCATTGAACAACACGGTTCCGGCATCGAGAGTTCCAGTGACCGAGATGAATGGCGTCAACACCACTTCTGTGGCATTTGGGCTGGTAATCGAGATGAAGGACACATTCTTGGGATCCCCAACACCGAATACACCAACCTCCAACCAACCGGGTCTGGCCAACGGAAACGTACGGCCGCCCACACATTGACACTCTGGCGGTCCCACAGGTGACTCGAGTGTGAACTCACTTTGGGCTGGGTTGGCATCCAAGGTGAGCCGCACGAGGGTGTTACCAGTGCACACCACCCTGGTGGTGGTGGTGGTGGAGGCGGTCGCCTCTGTGCTCGTGGCCCTGGCACTGGTGCTCTCAGTGGTCTGCACCGGGTTTGTGGTGACTGTGGAGGCGATGGTGCCGGTGGAGGCTGTGGAGGTGGTGGAGGTTGTGGAGGCGGTGGTGGTTGTGGAGGCTGTGGAGGTGGTGGAGGTTGTGGAGGCGGTGGTGGTTGTGGAGGCGGGGGAGGCCTCTGTTGTTGTGGCGCGCGTTGTCGTGGGGCTGGCGCCTGTTGTCCCCCCAGGGGCTCGGGTGGTGCTCTCGGCGGGGGCTGGGGTGGTTTTGCCGCCGTAGCGGCCGAAGCCGCGGAAGCGGCGGCGCAACCGGCGGAATCGGCGGAATCCGGGGGCCGAGTTCGAACCAAGGTCCGGCTGGAGGTTTGCCAGCTGCACGAGCACGTTCTCCTCGTTGTGCTCCATGCAATCCCCACAGCTCGCATCATGGGACACCGCATGCGATCCAACGAGACACAAAAACACCATGGCAAAAACGTTGGTGGGCAGCCCCGGCATTGTGAATCAGATCGGTTCGATTACACGCTTATGGAGCTTCTGCACTACACACTCGGGCCAAAATGGTCCAGATTTGAATGGTGAAGACTTAAGGCATCTCAAAACCTCAGAATNATGGCCATTGCCCTGACAGCCCCTTCCGGCTCCAGTCCTCACGGTCCTCATGGCTACGGGCCGGGCATGGACCTCAGCAGCGTTGCTGGTTTGCAGCTCGAATGAACTTAATTACCGTAGCAACTTAGACCATTTTTCTGATGATCCCCCAAAACCTCACCATCATGTTTACCATCTGGTAAACTAACAAAGCTATTGAAAATGGCAATTTCTAATGGGCAAATCCACTATTTCTTTGGCCATTTTCAATAGCAAACTGTTAGTTTACCAGAGGGTATTGTGACCTCGTGGCCTCGTTGTCAGTTTTCCATGATTTACATGTCCCACCTATTGTTCAGGGTTGAACCCCTGGGATTCCAAAGCCCAAAACTCGGTCTACCCTCTGGTAAACGTTTACATAACTATGGGAAATCACCATGCTATTAATGGGAAAATCCACGATTCCTATGGCCATTTTCAATAGCTACGTTTAATTACCAGAGGGTCGATTTCAACTTGTCCCATGGTTTTTGAAGATTTGAGCGTCGTCGGAATCTAACTGATCTCGGAGGATAGCCCATCCGTTCTGCCTCCCAGCCGTCCAGCGACGCCAACCGTTTTCTGACGCGGGCACCGCTTTGGGATTTCTGCGACCGCTGGCACAGAGGTCCTGAGGACGAATCTTGGAGACCAAAACGATACACATCTGCCGGAGATCCCCATTGATGGCAAAGTAAAGCATAAAACTACCCAACCAAAGTGATAATGCCTGGAAACACGGCAAGACAGCCAACAGAACATGTTTATTAGATGTTTCTGTTTCTCAAAGGTACCAACACATCGGCCTCGATTTCCACTCGGACAGACATCAAATTCCGGCGAAAAACTTCGGAGGCGTCAAACACACGGCCCATTTTCAAAACTCTGCAAAAGAGGCTAATGCTGTTCGACTGGAATATTCAACAGTTTATGGCGAAAAGTAAACCGATGAAGACCTAACCCTGTTGATACTGCCCCCGTTTGATAGCCACACATTCACCAGACTCTTTGGGTCAATTTTTACCATAAAACAAATATCGGGTTTTCCAGTTCAGATTTTCCTCATCCAACCACTGATGTCCTTTTCAAAAAAAACTCCATGGACTGGTTTGGATACCACTTATGATCACTGCATTCACGGGCCATCGGCTGGGTGAGCTCCATGGGCGAAATCATCACTAGGAAAGGGACATCTATGATACCAAGCTTGGCGAGTACCCTCTGGTAAACTAACAAAAAACGAACTACAAAAATCACCCATGTTGAATGGACAAATCCACTATATGGGCCATGTGCAATAGCAAACTGTTAGTTTACCAGAGGGTAAATTCTACAAACTTTATCGTCGTCCTGTGTGGGGGAATGTTGAACATGCGGAATGGCGGTCGCTTGTTTGGCATCTATGTGGTTGGTCATCGCATTAAATCTGGGTAGATTATAATATTTCACAAACCTGCACTAAGAGGATTTTTTTTTGGGATAGTTGCCCTTACTTACCATCATTCCAGTGACGTTGCAGTGAGGTCACTATAATTCATCCAGATTAAATCCCGCTATATCCAAGCATCCCCATGAAAAACAACCGTTGTAAAGTCATCCCCAAAAAGATAGAACAGCATTTCCCGGATGGTATAGATGATGGTTTCCCTATAGTGTATGCAGGTTTCCCACTTTTCCATCTTTTCTGGGGGTGCTGTATTTGTATATATTTATATTATGATTATATACTATACAATATTATATACACGTATCAAGAGTTGTTGGTTTGATTCCTGTCATCGTCAAGCAACTCCTAAAGGACTCCTAAATGTTTCGAAAATGGCTTCTTTAGCATGTTCAACCTTTACCATTGATCCATTGATCTTCTGTTCCATTCTTTTTCCTTTTCATAATTCCCATTCTATCATATGGTTGGGAAACTCTATGCGTAGCTCCAACTGGCTCCCCATGGCAAACTTGGGACTATGGATACAACCATGGCGCCATAGCTCAGCTCATCGCTCCCTCGCTGGATAGGAGATGATTATAAAACAGTATGAAACAGTAAACCTCCATGTATAGTGAATTCTGCCCAGAGTGTCCCATACTTTACCAGATTTCGTCTGATTTTTCCATATTTTCCCCTGATTTCCCATGGTCTTGCGGCAAGTGACCGTCCATGGCAGCAGCTCCACTTTGGAAAGCTCCACCAGCACGTGGTTCCGTTTCACCTCCGTGGAGCACAAAATGGTCAGACTGTTTTCATGGTCAACATCCAAAAAACATGAGAAACTTTGATGAAATATGATAGATATTTCATAGATTTTGATAAACTATTTAAGACTAAACTTTCTGTGATCCCACATATTCACTTAAAACTTCCTATATGGAATCTGACTTTCTATATGACATGGTATCTGATATATATATATATATATATATACTAGTATATATGCATATATATATATGATTATATATGATATTGATATCCTGACACACTATCTGACATCTCGTGTGACTGTGCGACACTGCCTCAATCTTGTGAGATCTCACATTTGACTTCGGGCAACAAGATCAAACAGCCCATCTGTCTCATATGACTTATATACGTATTCATCCACACTGCCTTATAGAGTTGAGAGCAGCAAGTCCAATAGTACCACCATGGTTCAGTTGCTTGTTGTGGTATGCCCATTTCCGTTGCTAACTGATAGACCCTTCAAGGGCGGCAATTTTCGGAAGCATGTCAGTACATTCTACTCGCCCTCTTCGTGGCAAAAAAGTCAGCCTTTACCTTTCTTAATTTCTGGTGGGTCAATCAGTGGATTGGTGTAGGCCAAGATTGGCAGGACAGCATAGTCTTAGATGTGCTTAAGAGCCACCACAAACCGAAAAAATCATCCCAGTGGAGCAAATGCTGGATTTCCCGGAAGATCAAAAAAATCATCTTCAGCAAATCTAGGATGTTTCACCCAACAACAATACGTTCCTGTCATCTTCCTACATCCGGGAGCCAAGAAGCACGGAAACGAGAAGCTTCTGGATCGATGTCTCGCAACAAGCAAGTCTTGCGCAAACGGTACCTCCAACTTGCGCAATGCAAACGCTTCGTGGGGTTTTCCAAACGTCGGGGGATCATTCCTGAGAATTCCTGATATGGGAGTTAGGTTGATTGGATGTCCCGTTGCCAAATGCTTGGCAAGTGGCTAACAGAGTAAATGGGTATAACCTGAGTTTGCCTATGCCATGGCCAATATCAGACCAACCTAAAAAGAACTTATTCATTCTTTGAAAATATTTGAAGTGGTGGGATATATGCAATCTTGTAGCTGAATCCTTTCGGCCCTTATAGCCGTTTGCGGATATTTTCTCGATGCCTCTAGTGACACGGTCATTTTCTATCCCACTCCAAGAGGATTGATTCTCTTTCCAGCCGCTCATTGGGGTCTCCAAATGCTTTGGATTCGGATACCCGTAACAGGCCACACCAACCCGCAAAGATCTCGGGTGAGCATTGGGTGAAAGCCGCAAGCAAAGACCCAACAAAATCGACATTTCTACGAGCAGAAAATTCAGTGTGGGGGAAGTAGTAAACCCCACATTTTTGTATTTGAATCATGTTAAATGCATGTTTGTGTCTGACAAGGCTCTCCAAACACCTCCCATTTTGCTGGCTAAATCATCCAAAAATTACTTTGGCAATCCTCACAATTTCAATCATTTTCAAGCCTTATTTTCAGACAATCATTTGAGAAGTGGGCAGGGCAGCCATGCCCACTTCTCAAATGATTGTCTGAAAATCAGGTATCCCATGGTTTTCATGATGTTCCTCATGAAATCACATTTGTTTAGGAGTTCCGAGTTAACTCTACTATAGTGTATAGTTATCTATCTCCCATTTTTTGGGCACACCCAAAATGCATCAACATGTCATATTGCAGGTTGTATCTCCCAGGATATATCTCCCATTACATCGATATTATATCCCTGCCATATCCCCATAACATTGGCTCTTCTTTCGCACTCGCTTTTCACGGTCTCAACCCTGGCGACCTGCTATGGCGCCAAAGGGGGGTGTAAAACGATGCACCAGCAACGGCTAGTGCCGCTGGGCGTGACTTCGCAGGCCGTCCCCGATTTGGGGCAACTGTGCCGGCCCCGAGGAAAGGTCTCAAACATAGGAAAAAACATAAAGATTCCAAGTTCATCGCATGGCTGAGCTTCGATACAAATAGATATAGCAGAAACAAGATGAAACAAACGCATTTTTTTGACGGAATTGCAGCAGGATACAAGTTCCTCCATGGCAGGAACTGGTTTCCCATCTATACTCGTATGGTCTCGGCTGGCTCGGCAGTTCATAGGTTTGAAAGTTGGTTGTCCAACATTTTGAGACCCAAATCTAGTGAACACAAGGACCAGCGACCAGGTAGAGCGACCTGGTAGCTGTCAAAAAGGAATCTGCCAAGGGATAGGTCCTGCTTGAAGTCATAGATTTGCTCGGTTACTAGTACTATTTCACCAGGTTTCAAGGCATGGGGCTGCATCCCAGGTTTTTGGGTACAGACTCTGGTCATCAACATCCCCATGATTCACGTCGAAAAAGAAAACATCTTCATATCTTAGCAGGGCCCTTTCCCGGGACATCCCGAAGGCCGATTCCACACAAAAGGAAGTTCTCTGGATGGGTCTCTAGCCATTGGAATTGGCTCTGACAGCAGTACCGAAGTTCCTGAATATCCGAATGGTTTTAGGGGAGAATGTGATCGGGACTTCCACACTATGGCTATAATTTTGTTCTGAACTGTGTCACGTGCCGAGGTCGCAAGTTACTCACCAGAAACCATACTCATGTCTCATATATATATATATATATTGATAAATAACTATAAATATGTATATATTAGATCTATTGGTTCCATGTCTTATTCTCAGTTCACAATTTATACCACATCTCCATATTTGCTTGCAAAATGCATATATCCCGTTGGCTGAATTATGACCATTCACCAACCCCTCATGTTTGGTCGGTTTGGGACGGTTTTCCCTGACTATCCATCCATTATCTATTCATCTTTGGTGAGGTCGTGCTGAGGTTGTCATGATTCCATATGTTTCCGCTATCTTTCTGGTTTAGGTTATAGAAAGTTGCGGAAGCTTATCTTTCTGTGATATTTCTACTCTTTGTCGAGGTAGGACCCAGGGGTTCCGTTGAATTTGGGGACAGAATCGAAGACTCAGGCACGCAAACGAAGCATCAAATATCTGGCTACCCAGTAACTAGGTTCACACTCAGTTTTTGAACCACCTACCAAAGATTTACAGGCATCCTATAATTTCAGAAGGATCTGTTCATCTGTTCCAAATTGGAAAACTCTTTCAACAGTTTTCGACTGTTTTCTGGGTGTCCTCCTTTTTTAATCTGTTTATGGTCGCAATTCAATTGGTTGCCATATATCAATTGACCCCACCAGCATTCTCTCCAGCCTGGCGCTCTCATTGGGCGAACATCAACCTGGCTATACCGGCATTAAGATAGACTCTTGATGAAGAAGAAACAAAAGAATATGATGATGATGATGATGATGATGATGATGATGATGATGATGATGATGATGATGATGATGATGGATGATGGATGATGATTATGATTATGATGATGATGATGATGATGATGATGATGATGATGATGATGATGATGGTGCTGGTGCTGGTGCTGGTGGTGATGGTGATGATAATGGTGATGATGATAAAATATAAGAACGATGGTGGAGATGATGACAGCTACCATTTCCATCTGATCTATGCACATGTTGGCATCTCCTGAAATGAAGACCCCGAAAACACTAGACCGGCCCAGCGGCCAATAGCCATACACAGAGGGACTGGACATCTTAGAACAAAGAGCAACCCAACTGCCAAGTATTCTTCAAACTTCAAGTACCCTCCGGTAATCAAACGTGGCAATTGGACATCCCCTATAAATGGAAGTTTTAGTGGGAATATCTCCTATAAATGGTGGATTTTCCATTGCCATGTTTGAGTACCAGAGGGTACCCTCTGGTAATTTAAGCCATGAAACCTCATTGATCCCACTTGTAGATGGTTTACCTGGTAAACCTGGCCATTTTGCCATGGGCAAAGTGCGATTTTTGGACCAGTTTGAAACAAACATTCCCAGCTGATTCAAGGTCTCAAACTGGGGTACTCCAAAATCCAAATGCGCCTAGGCCGGTGGTGCACTGACACCCTCCTGCAAGCACTGAAACTTGGTTTCCAACTGCAGAAATGGGGAGATTTACCGTGATAGAATTGTGGGATTTCAGCAGCAAATCACCGCAAATCCAACGACATGGGGATATAGTGAGTACACATCATTTGAATCAGTAGCAATGTGACAAGTTGGTGGCGTGAATTTTGGGGATTTCACATGATCTCCCCAACAAGGCGACTTCACCAGCAAAAATAAAAAGGACAAAAACCAAAGGAATTCACGGTACTAAGTCGGACTTGTGCGTTTGGTGCTGTTGAAGTTCAATCCAGAGTCACTTTTTGTAGGGTTTATCATCCAACAATGATGATCAATGAAGTGGTTGAGTTGATGGATGAGTGACTTACCCTTCCCACCATCGATTGATTCACCCACCATTTGGACCCATTTGATGGATGAATCGAATTACAGCAAGATCCGCCCCTCATCCTCATCTGGCTCGGGCTTGGGCCTGACACGGGAACCATGCAGACACTCTTCACCGGAGCCCAGGTGTTTCATGTCTTTGATCAACAAATATCCAAACTTCAATTTGGTGCTTGATGATTTTCGGATTTCCGGACAAAGCTCTATATCGTCAAATCTACTTGGATTACATCCGAATGTATTCAAACATCTAGTCACATCAAGTCCTTCGAGAGACTGATTGAACATCACGCATGTTTGTTAAAGTTAAAAGCATGTAAACAGCATGCAGTTGAGACACAGCAAACTGGCCTGTAATGATTTCACCCTTGGAACCTTCACACCGAACCCTGAAAAGGTGACCCTTGGATTCTAATAGGATATAATACTGGGTTCATGTCCAACCCCCAAGGACTGAAATCGAACTGATCTAGCTATGAATAGTCAATCTTAGACACTGGGACCCTGGGAAAGCCTTCTATTTTTAGGTGAGTCAACCTCTTGCCCCCCTCAGAAACCGTGGTGGATGTCAGGGAGGAAATGGACCAAAATTCATAGGGGTGTTTAATATGACCTGGGGACGGGATTTGCGAATTGTTAGACTATATTGGCGATAATCCATGCATTGTATATATATATATATGTTTTATATCCATTGTTGATGCTTAAGTTATATATCCAATCATAGTAGTATTTGGTAGTAGTTTGAACATCCTGCCCAATATGTTCCACTGCAAACTGGTGGATAATCCATCGGCCAGAATACTGGTAATGATATTCCTAAATATTATTCATACCCTCTGGTAAACTAACATAGCTATTGAAAATGGCTATTTATAGTTGATTTTCTCATAACAAATGGTGATTTTCCATAGTTATGTTAGTTTACCAGAGGGTAACATTGGGAATAATCATAGTTGTTGATTTTACAATACACCATTATGCTAATATCACCAACATTCAACATATCAGATATTAGGATATCCCTATATCTATAAAGCTCCAACGTCCAATACTAACACAACATCACAAATCCAACCCATGGAATATCCGCCGTCTAACATTTGGGGAAATTGGAGTTCATCCTCTTGGTGGTCGTTCGAACAAAAGTTCGGTCGCTTTCCCCGAGGATTTCCCAACAAATCCCATCTTTGAAGCTTAAAACATCTCATAATTCCATTCTGATTCCAATACAATTTCATACAATTTCTATGTTTCCTTCTTAAACAGTCTTAAACAATGTTTAAAGTCCGATTCTGGCTGAGTCAATCCAGTCATGAAATTCACATTTTGCGGCCGGTTAGATCCAGACTGAGTCGAACTGCCTGGGTAGAGCTGCCCCAGCCAGCGTTTTGGCCTTGAAGGGGGCTGGTGTGCTGCATCCCTGCTATCTGTGAAGCATATACATATACATATATATACATATACATATATATATATGTATATGTATAGATATATATGTACATATATATATATATATTATATAATTATATATATATCATCACCACGCTTTCAGCTGGAGACCATACCCAAATGGATCCAAATGTAAGAACATACGTATTTTGCATGCTGTGCAAGCTGCAAGATACATGTTTCATGGTGCGTTTGCCCCGATATATTCAAGTTTATCACGTAAATTCACAGAATAATAATTCATAACTGGTTGGTGGTTTCGACATGTTTCAACCACAAGAACAATGTGGTTGTCATTGGGGATCATCATCCCAAACATGATTGAACTTAGAAAACACCATACCAAATATGTATACCCTCTCGTAATTTTACACATAGCTAGAGAAAATCACCAATATTGAATAGGTATGTACAATTATGTACATGCGTATATCATCACACATCCTCTATAAATGAAATACGTGATCCTATACCATAGCAAACTGCTAAATCACTAGAGGGTATCTGGGGTTCTTCAAGCTGGCAATCCCCCAATGAACAACTACTATTTGGGGATGATATGAATGCCAACCGTTCATGGTAAGTCATTGGGGATAGTATGGCTAGTTTTTTTCTTGGCTTGACCACATTTCCAGCAATGTAGGCCAAGTAACACCTATAGAAATTAAAAACGACAAGAAAAAGTCGTCCAAGCGTCATAATGTGAGGTTTGGCCTCCCCGATCCGATATCTACCAGACCCCGCACAGCAGCTACGCCCTCCTGACGTCTTCCAGGGTCGCCGCGCTGCTGCGCCGGCGTTAGTTCGCCGCTCTGATCCCACGCTGGGAACGCTGGGTGGTTGTCCCCCGACCCGACAGCTGGGCCCAACTGTGCAGCAGTTCCCCGGTGGGAGCCACGTTCACCACCGATCGCAGGTCCACAACTCCCACTGGATCGACCTCGAAAAAGGGCGACCGGGCTCGAACCGTGCAGGGAAGATACGCCCAGTGAGCACCGATAGCCCATGGTCTCACTGTCATACACCTGGCAAAGCACAAGGTGCGTTGGCCCCAAGCGCACTGAGCCAATGGACCCACCTGCTCCAGGAGTTCCCATTAGGCCCCAGGTAAATCGGAAGCGCCCCACACCCGGCCAACAGTGTGAAGAGTGAGGCTGTGCTGCCAACACTCTTTGGGTAGGGCAAGTCCTCCCAATCTGAAACCAACATCATGGACACGCAGTTCATCCGCAAGAGAGTGGATTCATTATGATTCATTCATGTACATCACAACTTCCCACCAAATATAAGTTCCAAAATGGGAAAGAACGAGAAAACAACCGTGCGAACATTCGCCAAGTCACACCAGGATGTGATCAACAAACAGAGAATCGACCAACGCAATCGGCATCTTAGACCTGAAGCCCTACATGGCAGTGTCTTCATTGGAAGCCAGCAAGCTACAGTTCCAAATAAGGCCACAAGTGGTGTAACCTCTCGTACCATCACGGCTTCGAAACTACTTTGAGTGTAGTGTTAACCCAGGATTTATCAACAGGGTACCATTTATAATATGTTATAGTACTATGCTATAATATGTTATAATATGCAATAATATGTTATGCTATAACATGTTATGTGATAATGTGTTATAATATTTTGTGAATAATATGTGATAATAAGTTACAATATGTTATACTATGTTCTGATATGTTATACCATCCGGTAAACAAACTTTGCTGGAAAATTCACCATTCAGTTCGATGAATTTCCCAGCGAACGAAACCTCCATCCAGTGATTTCCCAGCGGCCAACGTTTGATGACACCGGAAGGCTATTTATTTTTCACAATTAGATTGGAGGCCCACCTAATTTTGAATAGATCAACATGCTGGGCCGGTGATCTACTTACTTTGTTCTTACTGATCTTTAACTCATACGTATGCTATCTAAGATTTACGTATAAATGGACAATATATATGAAATTATTTGGATTTGTCTTCCCCAACCTGTTCTGAGCAAACATTTCAAGATATTTAAAACTTCTAGTGGACGCAGAAACAAATCGCGTGTAAGCCATCTGTATAGTCCCCAATTTCTGACAACAACAGAAGTGTCAGCAGAATCGAGGTTTTCCATGACAAGCGCAGTCACAACAGGCCATACAGCCTGTATCATACAGCTCACCACGTCTTTGATGATTTTTAATTGAATTTAGTTGGCCTCCCCCCCTGTCCAATGCCAGACCATGACCGCGGCCCAGCCCGTGCTTACACGCCTGGCTCCAGCTAGTCATTAGAAATGTGCCCAGTGAGCACCAAATAGCCCATGGTCCCACTGTCATACACCCGGATCTGTGCTGCACATATTGTGCACCTAAGGCACCGTGGGGTGCGTTGGCCCCAAGCACATTGGTTGGCGGCAAGGCCTGTGCATCTCCGGACACAACCCTGTGCCAGAAAACATCACAAGACTCCCAAAGGCCACCCCTGACATCGGAGTGCCCCACACCCGGCCAACGGTGTGAAAAGTGAGGCTGTGCCTTCCACTCCGCCTCCACCTTTTGGGTAGGGCAATCAAATCTCAAGACCTTTGAAGTGCAAAAAAAAGAGACAGCAACTGACACCCAAAACGCCAAAAGTTTCGCAAAGAATTCAGTATCAGTCCAGCACATCCAATCCAACACATCTAATCCAAAGCAAGCCAAGATTGACTTCCCCTGGCACTGTTTGAGCCTCCATCAAGTCGACTCAGCGACACAATTGTGGAGCATCATCCCATTTTTAGAAATGGAACATCGAAGAAACTTGGACACAATCATGAAACCACCAAGCAAGCCATACAAATTTCCCTGAACCAGCCATCAGGTCGGCAAGTTTGATCAACCTACCAGCCCCAAAGGGCTGATGAAGTGTCCCAGTTGAACAGTTGAACATCATCCCAATAATATTATATCATTATAGTAACCCCAACAAAATGATAATTAGAGAAGTAAAATTGCACTGTTTTAAACTTTTGCAGGATTCTTCTTGCTTCAATTCTTTTTCGGGGGTTGCTGTAGGGGAATCACTCATGACAATTTTCTCAAAGGGATGTTTGAAGTTAAATCAGAATAAATCGGCAACATGGGACAGTTCCCACTTATCAGCTCTGATCAGCAAGCCACTATCAGATTGCTATCACATAGTAGGGGTCATGTCAACCCGGGAGGAACCCAACGTGATGTCTATGGCCACCCCAATCAAACACGTTAGGACAGCCAGGGATCGACATGCATCCGGGCTTGATATTATGGCCACTGCCCCAAAACCAGCCATGAGTGCTAGATCCCACACACATATATGTACTGTATATATATATATTATGTATTCGTATTTATATGATTTTATATGTGTGTACATATGTACAACCAGCAACCCCCCCAAACAGACAGAATTGTCACATCCTACTAACATAGTGATGATGTTCTTTTCAACTATATTCTATCTTTCCGGGATTGCTTTATACAAAACTTACTGGCAAACACAAATTTGTGCAGTACTATCATACGCAGAAAATGCCATCATCTTTTTGTGATATGGGTCATGGATACATTGGTCCAATGGAAAGTTTATCGCAACTATAGAGGAAGTATTTTTTTTAATGTCTGCCATCAAATGCAGGGCTTTCCTGCAGATTTTCACTTGAACCCATCCATTCACCTCAAACAGTCCGCAACATCTCTGAAAATCGGGTAGTTACACCAAAATCCTACTTAGTCGGGCGTATACTCCATGATTTTAGTGCTTCGTAACTGGGTCATACTTCCACTTACTAAGTCAGTTATAAGCCAGGTACTAGTCAACTAATCCCAGGTTCCAATCTAAGTATGGTGTATCATTTCTTGGTTCCCACCAAAATAGCTATGGAAAATCACCATTTCAAATGGAAAAATCAACTATTTCTATGGCCATTTTCAATAGCAAACTGTCAAATTGCCAGAGGGTAATTAATCGTTCATCATCTTCTCCATTTTTGCGACTGATACCACCCACAAACTAGCCCCAATTGACTGATACATACCACCCACAAGGTAGCCCCGGTTGAGTGATACAACTGGATCGAATTATAAGAATTCACCAACCTGGATTTTTGACAATTTTGCGATAGTTACCTCCAATCCTAAGCATCATTTATCGTCAGGTCAGGCAAATATATGGCCGTTGTTTCCCTGTGGTTAAATTCTGTTAAATCCCATCAAAGATCATCAAAGCACTTACTTGTTCTTCATTTCCCAACATTTTCCCAGGTCTTCGATATATGGGAAGTACCATTTACATGGCACTGTGACACACCTCCTTGTCTTCTGGCAACTTCTCTTGCTCCTGTCAGCATCAGCACCCGGGAAAATGATGAGATTTGCCGATTTTCGGGTGCCCCAATTCCAAACAAACCATCAACTTTGTCAACCCATGCTTTGGGCTATTTCCCCTTCTGGATGACCATCACCCATATCTTGGAGTTAGAGCAATCCCCTATTTTCACCCAACAAGGGTGTCTTCCAGCCACTGTTCATTTGATTGGATATGACTAAACCCCCATTTCAGCATGGTTCAGGCATCTTAAAGGACCACTTTTGATGGGTACATCCGTTTTTGTTGCTTGAGTCCCCATTTCATGGTGAAATGGCCCACTTCCAACTGCTTGACCCAGCGGGGGATGGGTTCCACCTGTGACAGGTGCTGTTGCGCGGCCGCCGAGAGGCGAACTCGTTCTTCCTCCTGCTCCTGGGAGCAGATGGGGAGGAAGGAACCCCAAAGAAATGCACAATATATGTGATGAATATAAGTGATGAATATATGTGATGAATATATGTGATGAATATATGTGTAAGTATATTCCCGAAGAATAGATATTACATCTTCATGCCTCTTCCCCAAATCATGGATTTCCCATCAATAAAATGAAGCAAATCATCAACTCGGCAAATCCATGTGGAGATGGGATGGCTCCCAAGTTAGGGCTGAAGCAGGAAGATGGGTAGAGGGTCAGTCATGGATAGTCGAGTTCCAACTGGGGCGAGTTCGCCCACTTAACGAACCACCAAATATTCATCCGATGAGATCGTTTCTGGGGTTGTAAGCAGCAAACATGGGGCTTCATCGACTGGAAGGGTGAAGTAATACCAAATTTAATACCAAATATAGTAGCAAAGAGTAGATGGTTCGTGTCATGCATGTTGCTGTGTCCCTGAATCTTTCATGTAGATGTCTTCAAACCACCCGGAAGAAAAATCATTCGCCCATAACAGTTGGATCTATTTCAAGCTACTACATCAACCAATAGGATTACGAGCAACATGTCAACATGTCATCAAAAAACAAGTTATCTCTGTATAATTCTGTATATATATATATAATTATATATATACACATAATCATATACATATTATAATTGCCTACACATGCCTACACCAATTTCATCCATACCGTCACCACACGACGACCCCCTTCGAATCGCCAAGTTGCTGCTTCTTCACCCACCGCTGCACCCGCACAGCTGGGATCGGCCTGGGGTATGGTCATCCCACCACCACCACCACCAGCAGCAGCAGCAGCATCATCATCATGGATGATACTCCTTCTCATGGGGATATTGGCCCCAATCAAAATGACTTGATGACCATGCACGAACTTGATGCAGATCAACAGAAGGCTTCTGCGATTGGATCCGCGGAAGGTGGAACCGGTGGAACCTGAACCATGGATAACAATGGAGCTGTAAAACAACTTGGCCGCATCAGGCAAGGCATTTTCTGCTCACTGTGATCAGCTAAAATTCCTCTTGGTGATTGTAAAACAAAAGAAACATGCTGTTTCATTAACACTCTTCAGAGAAGAATCTTCATAAATCTTCATAACCTCTGGTAAACTAACATATAGCTTTGGAAAATTGCCCACTTATAGAACCGATGAAAATGGTGATGTTCAATAGTTATGTTTGTTTACCAGGGGGAAAATCCCCTTAAATCCCCTTAAATCCCGATTTGCTGATGGTTAAACTACCATTCGAATAGGGACAGAATGAGGATATCACAAAACCTGCCAATGGAGTTTCAACACACGGCTGTGAGTTTTTCACTGTGGGTCACCTCCCAAAGCTGGCGAATCTCCGGTGGTAATTTCACCTCAACCATGTTTAAGATGTTGTCCAAAAATAGGTTTGTCTAAAAATTGGATATATGGATATACGTTTCTTTGTTTTAACATGGCAACTTTAATAGGGAATAAAATCATGATGAATCAGCGGATTTTTGGATATGCACATTGTTTTCAAACAAATTCCAAATAGGATGCCAAAGTCCCATTCTTTATCACTTGTCCAACCATCCACCGGACCATTCATAAGTGGTTCATCCCGTGGCGCCCCCTGATTTTTGTTGAAAAGAACTGGAACTCATTGGTGGTATTAGACCATGTATTGGTTATTACATTGGCTATACATCCCCATGAGAAAAAATGTAAAAAACTCAACCTTCATTTTCGATAGTTAAACGTCTATTCATATGTAGTAATCCAATGTCACGTATTTAGTTTTGGACATTTACAGCCATTCACATCCATTTCTGGTGGGTTTAAGTGGGCTTGCCACCCATTTATAGCATTGTTTATTGATTCTTCACAGGCTGCTATGCAAAAAAAAATCAATGGACTACGGCGTTCCCACCTGCCTCCGCGTGAAGGCTGGCACTGAGAGCCATCTGAAGATCCAACCTCACGGGACGATAAATGACCCGGGGGTAAACTGCTCCAAAAGGGTGTGGAACAGAAATGGGGAAACCCGTCTGGAAAATGGTCTACACATGGGAATGGGACTGTGACATTCCAATACATTCCATATAAATGGGCACTTGAATTGGAAAAACGTCAAACTAAATGGGGAATTTTCCGGCAAGCCATGCTTGATTACCAGAGAGTAGCCAGCAAAAGTCACGTACCCTTTGGTGATCTAACATGTCTATTATAGCCATGGAAAATGGCCCATTTATCATTGATTTTGATATCAAAGATGTTGATTTACCATAGCCCATAGCTATGATGAAATTCCCAAAGCGTAGGGATTTCACCATTTCGTAGCTGGCAGCTGAAGTTGGGAAAGCAGTTCCTGTTTCAAAACTTTCTTCCACTCGTCTCTTCCGTTGTTGTTGTTGTTGTTGTTGTTGTAGTTGTATTTGTATGTGTAAAGACTGTCTGGAACCCCGTGAAGAAGCCACGACTGGCCAGTCAACAAGCCTGGCCATGTTAATGTTTTTATATTCCAAGGGTTCATTTTTTCTGCCAGGAGGAACATGACTCACTGGCTTTGTCTGATAATTGTAGGAAACCCCAAATTTGATGTTTGAGAACATCATTCTCTCTATTAATAGCATATCCGGATTCATTTTGGGATATATATCCCATTTACAGTGCGCAACCCCCAAAGGTCGATGCCCATCAACTGCTGACTGAGCTGGCTGTCAGTCCAGTAAGCCTTTGCAGTGATGATGAAAGCCATCGCAAGAGCGTCACACATCTCAGCAATCCATATAGCGCTCCTCTGGACCTACTTCTTAGCCTTGTGCTTAAAGAAGCATCTCCACCCCTTTTATAGGTGATTTTCCCATCAGAATCCCCAAGACGTAAAACGACCTGGATCAAAATTTCAGACTCAGTAGGTTCACAGATTTGAGTCTTCTGTTTCTATTTTAAAGCATCTAAGTCTACCCAATGACTTGCCCCATACGCATGGCTCCCAGAGAATCCTCCACTCCCATTCCGGAACCCGGACTCTTCCGAAGGCATGGCCTGGCCGGGGGGAAATCCCCAGCTGGATGGTTTCTTGGATGGAGAATCCCACCTTCCGAATGGATGATTTGGTGTTTAAACTGATGGTTTAATAGGGATTAATTTTTCAAGTGTAGCTGTCGTCAGAAATGCCCCTCACTTCTGAAAGAGATAGGGTTTCAAGTCCTTGACTTTTCCACATCTTTGCAGAGTCACAGCATGTCCCACCTCACATACCAATGGTCCAATGCACTGGCAGGAAACACAACAATTGGATACAATTGGGGTACAGTATACAGTATCCCACGATTTTTGTTTGTCAAAAATTAAATGTCATAGACAAGTGATTTATCAGAATTGAATCATGAGAGCATACTCCTTCACAACCACTGTTTTGAGAAACTACTCCCTGAATCTCCCTGATATCAAAAAAGAACACCACCCGTAGCATTTACACACCGTCCCATGACTGGTAGAAAGGGAAATCGCCTGCTAGTCCTGTTGGCAGGTGGGGTGCAGAAACTGTTGCAAAGGGGTCTCATCTCTTATTTGAGCAGTGCCAAAAAACTTTGTCATCTAGAAATTCTGTGAGTCATTTAGCCATCTCCGGTCAGGTAGCATCCATCGCAACCCCCCCAAAGATGCTGAAAAGTCAAGTCCTACTGCGAGAGATCATTTAGTTCCGGTTTTCTCTATCTTTTTGGGGTTACTATAACCTATAACAAACAAACTAAGGGTAACTGGTCACTGCTCAACGTTTCAAGGGTACGGGCGAGAACCGCTTCGTTCTTTTTAAAGCACCACTGAATGGATGGGTAGTTTGGCTGACAAGTCCGTAGTGTATACTCCTAAATCCACTAGTTAATCATCTTGTTTCCATTTGTTCCCTGTTAAATTTGTCATTTTGACGTTTTTTTCCTTATCGAGCAAGTTGGGAGTCACTTTGTCACTAGCAAAGCACATTTCACATGTAGCACACCCCAAATCCACCGGTGAATCATTTTAGGTCCCCTGAGCCCTGAGCAAATTTTGGGTATACCCCATGATCACAAACACACAACAAATATAATCTGGTGCTTTATCCACAAAAATGTTGGTTGTAAAGTCCATTTCAGAATGAAAAGCATATATATATATATGCATATATATATATATATACACATACATGTACACACACACACACTTGATAGACTGCATGTCATCGATGGTTAGTTGTGTAACTCCTTTGAGTTGTGGGAAATTCCCATTAAGGTCTCATATTGCAGTAAGCGACACGGGTGTTTCTTGGCTTGGCCACCTTGCCATACAGAATTGAAAATGGATTTCTAATAACAGGTACACACCGTTGATCAAACGGTGCTTCCCCCATTGTGGAGTAGCTTTGTTGGCACAGGTATCCATAATGGGCCTGTGCCCTCTGTTTTGAATTGTTAAAAACTTGCCTTGAAACATGCAGTGAAACATCGAAAAGCAACCTTAGTAACAGGGCTTGACTGACACACACACAAACACACACACATATATATATATTATATTGTATATATATATATATATTATATTGTATATATATATATTATATTGTATATAGATATATATATATATTGTATTGTATATATATATTATTATATATATATATATTATATTATATTATATTATATATACATATATATGTAATTATGTGTGCATATATAATATATATATATATAATCCCAGAGACCGTTCTGAAAAGCCCGTAAATTTCTTGCTCAACTCCTCCATTGCTTGGAAAACCATGCCTTTCCGCCAGAAAATTCCAAGCCCCGCGCCTGTCGCAGCTGCAAATCGACCAGCTCAGGATCTTCTTTGCCAGCCTCTGCAGGTGACCCAGGAAATCTGGCTGAGTAGAGGGACAATCATCAACCATGGTCAATCTTTGATAGTCCACAAAAACATGTTTGCTGGTTCTGGTTGTGCTCAAGGTTGGGGATCTGAATTTCATTTTTTCACAAACATCTCTCTGTTTGATGGATAATACCTGACAAATATACAACCTAGGGCATGGGGGGTAAAAATTATTCCAGGGCATTTTTAATCCTAAGGGTTTAGTAATTTTAGGATCCTAGAATAGTTATATAGTAGGATCCTTGATGACCACTGGGTTTATTAATCCTAAGGTTGTGGTTGTGGTTTATGATTTTTTTTTTGATATTGTTGTGGTTTATGATGATAATCCGAAACCACAATCCAATGGGTTTAATAATTTAATCCTAAATAAATATCAAACCACCACTTCGACACCTTCCTCGCGGGTCGGCCTCTGTCTTCTGAGGATTTTCCAGCGACGCCGCCAGGGCTTGTTGGAGCATCCAGTCCTGCAGGACTGGTTGGGGTCCCCAAGGCGACAGAGTTCTGGAAGCAGAAATCAGTTCTGATATCATGAGTAATAATAGTCATAATATATATATATAAATATCTAAGTACTTTCATGTTACTGATTTACTGATTTGGAAATTATTATAGCAAAGCAAATAATACATAATCATATGTTTGTATAGCTAATCTGACAATAGTCATATATTAGTACATAGTTAATAACATATTCAATATAACATTATATATATATTATCAAATAAAATTGTTATATTTTATATATAATGTTAATAAAGCAATAATAAACAACCAATATTTAAGTTAATGATGGCTCGTACAACCCATTCATTTATGGTATTTTGCGGCTGCCCCCAGGGCCCCCGTGTCCTCTGGGTCCGCGGCATCCGTTGCTGGCTCTGGCCGTGCCGGCGCTGGGGTTTGCACCGGGCGCTCCGATGGGGGCGCAGCATCCGGGGCTTCTGCCCTGCGGCGAATCTGCAGCTGGTGACACCCACGTTTTTGAAGGGGAACAATGGGGATGATCATCCAAGAGATGGAAACAACCATGTTTTCAAACCACAGCAAATGCAAGCTTTTTTGGGGTGGTTGATTTTCATGTTTGTTCGCCTGTTGTCTCAATGAGTTGGTGCCCAAAGCCACCAGTTTCGACAAATTTACACATAGATATCCCCCAAACGTATATTTGTTTTTAGAAGCTCAGATGTTTTCCCATCTGGTGGTTAAAAATTGATATTTTTCACATGTAGATGTTTTATCCTGATGGTCTCCCAATTTTTGATGTCTAATCCTTGCACGTAGAATGATCAAGTCCTGATAGTTTACAAGTTCACCATATTTTGATGCTTCCACGAATCGTACTCTTCCCTCAAATGGGTTGTAGCTCAAAATGAAACTTCCAGCCATTGGTGGGTTCTTATTTGTTGCCTGATTTTGAACAATGTCGCCAATAAACCCAACAAAAGTATCTCATCCCCCATTTGAAGGTTGATTCACTCCCCATGTTTGAATAAAAATCCCCAAACATTTTCCTATTCAACAAAATAGTGATTTTTGGGTTCCACATTAAATCATCTACCATCTAGTGAACTAGCGGAAAGCCATGGATGTCGCTACGTTAGCGTACTGAGTGGATGCCAAATTGGTTCAAGATTGCCGCTTCTGTGGGCACAATTGACAAGTGTTCAAAAACCTCTGGTTCCATTGTTTCCTGTTGGTTCATAGGACTTCCCAGCTCATGGATTTTGATAATCCCCAATGTATAAGGGGTAGTACAATCCCGTTTCATCATCAACCAACAGGGGTTTTTGAATATTGTTCATATTAAGTTGCTTGTACCAATGCTACATATTTATAATTATATATATATATATGATTATATATGCACCCATTGTATATATATATATATTTTATAATATAATATGGAGGTTTCCTAAAATAGGGGTACCCCAATAGCTGGATGCTTTATAAGGCAAAATCCATCAGTGGATGATTTGGGGGTCCCCCACCGGGCCTCGAAGCTGCCTGCCGGCGCTGTTCTTGCCTGGACTTCGATCAAGGTGGTCCAAGATCGTCATGATTTTTTCCCAACGAAACCAGAGAAATTTGGTGATTTAACGAACAAAACATGTCTGATTTACTGGGATTTATAGCGGATTTGGGATAGCTTTACGTTGATTTATGGGTGATCTCTATGGTTTATGGCAAATATATCGAACTAGTTGATGGCTTTATAATATAGACCAACTTATAACCTGGGGAGCCTCACCTTATACCCGATTGTTGTTGTAGTTTTATGTTTTTTTTGAAGGGTGGGATGTTGGACAGCAAACTGTGTGTTGTGTTGTAGTGTATTGCATTCTATTGTCTTGTGATATACATCAACTATGGCGTAATATGGCGTAATCTTATATAAGTCTTATGATGTCTTTTATCTTATCATGGATCATCATCGAATAATTTTGCCAGATTGAGGTTCAAAAACCTTTTCTAAATTACCGTAGAGTTCAGAGGCAGCCAGTTTAAAAGTATGCCTTACACATTTCTGCAACAAAACAATGATATGCCGATATGCCCAAAATCATAGAATATACAATGGGTGCATATATACATATATATATATATAGATAACTATAAATATGTAGCATTGTACAATGCATAGAAACAAGCCCAAGATTTACTTCATGAAACACCGTTCTGTATGCTCATGATCAATATGAAGATCATCTTCCAAAGCCCATCATGGTCCATGGTCATATCCGTCGCTTATCAAGCTGATTTTCACAGCTACAAATCTCCATTTAGTTCGGGGATTTTCCCCGCTTGCCAAGTTTGATTCCTGGAGGGTATTGCCATTATTATCATTATTCTCCCATTGTTTTTAGCATCAATATCCATCATTGTAGCATGTATGGCATAAACAAGCATCAATGGTATCCCATTGATATACCCTCTGGTAAATTAACAGTTCGACCCTGGCATTCATCGGGATTGGAAGATTATATAGTTTCCTCTAAAAATAGCGAGTTTCTCAGGGTCGAACTGTGAATATACCAGATGGTACATCCCATTAATCCCATTAAAATCCCTATAAAATCCCATTGAATCATCATTTTCCTATGGTTATCCCATTTAAATAACCCACTATAACATTAGCTTCCCATTGATACACCATTCCCAACCATGGAGAACGGCACCTCCACTCGTCCATGGTCCCAGCCTCGTGGGAATTTCACATGGCTGGTTGGAATTTACCATAGGAAAAACCATAGGAAAATGGTGATTGAATGGGATTTTAATGGGATTACTGTAATGATGATGATTTACCCTTTAATGGGATTTTAATGGGATTAATGATGATTTACCCTCTGGTAAACTAACATAGCTATGGAAAATGGCCATTTATAGTGGATTTTCCCACTACAAATGGTGATTTTCCATAGCTATGTTAGTTTACCAGAGGGTAAGTGGACTATTTTTCATTGCGAGGTTAAACGTAATATGGTTTCGTGCTGCAAAAACATGGAAACTGTGAAACATTTTCTGAATTGCAAGTTCCTAGGTTAAGGGAGGCAACAGCCTGGGATTGTCCGTGCTCGTGAGTCACTCAGTCTTGATCAACTTGGAATGATGCTGAAACCAATTTTCGCGCAGTCTCCAAAACATTTTTCTGGATACCCTCTGGTAAACTAACAGTTTGCTATTGAAAATATAGCCATAGAAATAGTGGATTTTCCCATTAAAAATTGTGATTTTCCATAGCTAACTGTTAGTTTACTGGAGGGTAATTGCACTTCACCCATAAACCCATCGCAACCAGGTCGTGTTCCGCTGCTTGGCCGGGTCTGACCCGCACCTTGCTCGCCGCCTCGGCGGCTCTCTTCTCTGCAGCCTAGCCAAGAAATCTAGGGGAAAGATCTCGGGGACAATGGAACATGTCCCAAAAAACAGTTGGGAAAACCATGGGAAAACCATGGAAAAAACCCAACATCCCATGGCTCCTATCATGATTCCTAGTATTTAAACTGCAATCTTTGGCTCATTGTAAAGTAGATCAAGCTTGACCTCTTGGATGGGGATCCAACTCTCGCGCCTCCAATGCTGCTCGCCTCTGTTTTTCAGCACCTGGTGAGTCAGATGCGGTTTCCGAAGTCATGGGGCTACTCCAATAGCTGGCCGTTTTAAAATGGACAATCCGAAGATAACATGGATGATTTGGGGGTACTCCTATTTTATCCTATTTTAGGAAACCCCCATATTAGAGGCAGCAGCGGCAATTATTCCTCCGTGTGGCAATGATTTATCTACAATAGTCCCGGAGATAAGATCCCACATTTTGGGGGGTCTGTACCAAAGCTGGCTGCAGTAGTAAGAGCAGGTACGCACGCATGCCGTAGTAGTGGAGGAAGATATAGCATAGAAATATCGCCGTCTTGCAGTTCAGTAAGACACAACAGGGCATTTCGATGCATTTTGAAGACTCCCTTCCACCATCATATGAAACACCACCCGAGGAAGCCAAGTGGAGTTTGGTGGATATTTTCAGGAGCTTCCACCCCCGTTTCCTGGTTTTGGCCGTTTCGTCGGTGTTCCTGTTGGGTTTCCTTGTGACCTTGTGATGTAGTAAATCATAATAAATCCAATAACAAAACTCCATTTTTGCAGGGTTCATAGAACCCGGTTCTGGTGAAATTGGGGATGGTTTATTATTGGGTTTACCACATGAACAGATAGCCGGATGTTCGAATCTGTGTTGGCAAATGAATATCCATCTCCTCTGATGGGTCAAGCCTATCGTGTTTGAAGTTACGAAACATCATGTGTTTATGAAGGTTCTATCTTTATGGGATATCTTACTTTTGCGTCCAGTTGGTGCTTAAGTAAGAACCCATAACAGATTCTATGTTTTGCCAATTTTCCTTGGATACAGTAGCCATATATCAATCCCCATCCCCCTGACGGGTCAATGACCCATACATTGTCTGAGATGGCAACCTTCATTCATTACAGGAAAATCCATGAAAAAACACATAGTGTCCTCATTGATTACTTCCTCGTCATGTGTTGATTCATAGTCATAATCCATCACACCTGGATGATTTGCGTTCTTTTTGGGATTGGGATAGTTTGGAACCCTCATGTTTGTTGATAGGATGTCAACCCCAATGTTTTGCTGTGTAATTTTCCCATCTTAGCGAGTTCATGACATTAAGCAATACCCACATCGAAATGGCTCAAAAAACCATCCCATAAACCTGTTTGAAATGGACTTGTCTGAAAATCGTGTAGCCCTGAATCTGTTGATTAATCCTCGTTTGCCCGATTAAAACGACCATTGAGGGGGTATACAAAAATTGTCAGACACACCCAAATGATCATCATGTTCGCTATATATCACCATTATACAGATATCAGATATCCCATTAAACAAATCCATTAAATATCCATGATTATCCATTTTATCACCCACCATTAATGTGGTAAGGCCCATGAAAAAATGATGGGAACATCCCAGGACATTTCCACCAGTCACTTGAGGATCTGGACCATGCGTAGGGGTACCAACAGAACTGCCGTCACTGGTGGCCTTGCTCCGAGACGGGAATGGGATGACGACTGGTCCGATTTCGACACATGACTGGGGAAAATGGCTGGAAAATGGCTGGAAAATGGCAGGGAAACCAGGTTTCTTCTTGATATTCTTGTTATCCAAACATATTTAAGTCTTTTTCTTTAAAAACCAAGTCGAAATTTGCCTTACTATAGACCCACTCCGGGGTTGACGCCAACATGTGACATGAAACCACTCAAAATATATCATGTTCCTGACATCTTATTCACAGCAAACCATAAGACCATTATTATCTTGTGGCATCACATGTGAGCTATTCCTCTGTTCAGAAGGCTACAAGCGAATCAAAAAAAATCCAGACAACAACAATGATATCGATCAATAAACACAACAAAACACACATTAGACACCAACGGACATGAGTACCCTCTGGTAAACTAACATGGCTATGGAAAATCCCCATTTTTAGTGGGAAAATCTACTATTTCTATGACCATTTTCCATAGCAAACTGTTAGTTTACCAGAGGGTAAACACATTGGATACAAAAAATCCTCCTATGACGAATCAACCAGGGCTTTGGTCACCTGTTCATCTTGGTCTCCGCACGCCTTCCAGGTCTTCCCTGGCTTTCAATGGGCAAACATGAAGATTCCAAGCGGAAAACCATGGTTTTTATTGGGGATATCATGGGGATATGCTGGGAATAGAACTAACTTACCAACCATATGATGCATATGATATGGATTGAATTAGAGAAGAATACAAGAAACCCTGTCTTTAAACCCGCAAATCTCATGAAGCCAACGGGGTCCGATGGCCTTTCAACCACTTTTGGGATGGTTGTAAACCGAATGGTTTCTGCCCCCCATTATTCAAGTTGACAATCCACAACATCATATACGGCATATACGTATGTATAGTTAGATACTGTATACATATACAAATGCCCATTATGGTAGTTTATATCCCCATTTAACTCCCACTAAATCACCATTTCTTAAAGTTTTTTGGTTGCATCACCATTGCTCCACCATTAAAAATCACTGAAATCATCCACTTCGACCAAAGGTCTGATCACCGCACCTGTCGGCACAGAGTTGCGCCAAGGCCGCCTCCACATCTCCGTTGCTGGCCTCACGACCAGGGGATGACCTCTTTTTGGTCGCGGAAAATGGTGGAGTTTCCATCATTCCTGTACAAACTATGATATCATGGGGATAATTATATGGTTTTATAATGTGTTACATGGTATAGTATGGTATAGTACCTCCACTTTGGGCATCTGAAATGGCCATTGATTGTACAAGGTGGTGCACCCAAACGATAGCTAAGTTGCTTTATAACTCTTATTTCACTAGGGTTTGTAGTTGATATGTCTATAGTTGCTAGGGTTTATAAACCAACTTGTAACTGGGCGGGGGCATCACCTTGTTCCTACAGAAACTCTGATACCATGGGGACACATCTGGATATAAAAATATGAAGAGTTGTTTCTTGACAAGTGAGTGACCTTCTATCAAAAGTTTTCAGAAAAGGGAACACTATGGATATATCATCATATTATATATATATATATGTATTTATATGTAATTTTCTGCAGGAATTCTGTGGACAAAAAGAACATGGAGGATCTAACCCCTAGACTCGCCACTTTCGCATTGAGAATGTGGAAACAATGTTGCGATAATCCCCAAGGATCCCCAAATTTACCAATTTTATGGGTGGTATAAACCATCAATCCATACGGGTGGCTTATGACACTGCTTTACCTGAATCAAAAACCAAGCTGGAGGTCCCATCATAGACCCAATGAAACCATTGTGGTTTTGGCTCTGATGCTTTCTCCTTGAAATGATATTAAATGATACATTCATACATTCCCAGAAAAAGGGCGGGAAAGACAACATCATCAAACCCATGATTTAACAAATTTATGTAGGACCTGCCAAAACATCCCCAATCGTCCTGGGTTGCAGAAGGTGGATCTGTGAATTCCTTCTTGGAGCTTCAATCCATCTCAACTATATACATATATTCGGCAAAAATGAGAATCACTTGTCACGTGTCTCAGGTAGGATTGAACATCAACGCCATCACTTCTAATCTAAGCCAGCAAGCAGTGATGTTGTCTTAGAGTCGTATTCCCCCAACCGAGGGATGTTAAATCCCTTGAAATCTGTCCCAATCGATCCACAACCTGAGAAGCTACGACGGCCCCAAAATCAACCCCCGAATTCCGAGGAAAACTCAACCTGGATCCAAAGGGCCTGGATCGGTGTTTCACTCCCCGCCATTTTGGGGGTCACATCACGTTCTTTTGGCAGCTCACCTGTAGGGCGATCCTCACCAAGCTTTCCTCAAAGCCCATCTCCATCAACCTTCGCCGCCAGCGACCCAAGGGGGACCATGACAGGGACATCACAGGTTTAACCAATGGTGGAAGTGTAGATGTCCCAACAAAAAAAGAAACTTCTTAGGTAATCACAAACCAATGGTTAAAAGGAACCATTTCACTTTTTGATGGTGAATAATTGAATATCTTCAGATCTTGTTGGACTCTTTTGGGGGACCCCGGAAAACTATCTTGGTGCGCTGGATGGTACTTGGGTCGATTTTGGGTTGCTTGTAACAAGATTTAATCGATGTCGCAATATCAAGACCTGAGGTTGACATAAAATGGAGAGTCAGTGGCAACTCATCATTAACTGAGCTATGCCGCACCTAGGCTGCCTCTAAACTAATATAGATATATTGCCAGAATAGGTGATATCAAACAGAATGTTTTGTACATGTCAGGATAAATGTCACGGTGGAAATCACACGACGTGAAGCAAGTGAGATAGCTACTATACTACGGAATCCTCAGTGATGGTGGGATACCCCATACAATCCCATCCCGCTAATACTTTGCCACTTTCATGTTTCTTTTTTGCCAACCGATCAATGTTGAAAACCCAACAATTCGCTAACGCCAAGAAGAACCAACCGACACCAGCCAACAAGAAATTGCGGCCCCCTTAGCTCCACACATCTCCAAGCCAGGAGGATTTCGAGGCACCTGCCACCGTGACGAAAGAATCCTAGTTTGCCAACACAATTTGGGACGTTGACCACATTTTGTTCGGGATTTGAGTAGCAAAAACTTAGGATTTGATGGGATTTAACCAACAAAATAGTGGTGATTTAATGGGATTTAACGGGATTTGATCAACAAACATGAAGATATAACCAACAACAATGGGTACATTGACCACGACCAACTGGAGGTTTAGCCAACTCAAAAGTGGTATACTCTGCTTCCAACCAGCACAGAGCCTACCAAGAGTTCGGGGTTGGAAGACCACTTTCCTCGAGATGGGCGGCTTGAAGGATCTTTGTTGCAAGGAGTTGGCGGATGGTAACAACGATAGGTAAGTTCACCAATCAACATTTTATATATGTTATGATGTTTCACCAACAAAAACCGGATGTGTTTACCGGTAAAAATGTGATACTTTGCTTAGTACAACAAAATCATCTTCCAATCCAAGCCACTTTTTTCAGACATATCCATGTGGGTTTGACTGAACACAGGGTAACTCATTTCATCCATTGGTGAACCATCATTCTCCCTGTCAGAATTGCCATAGATTTGCGTGTATACTTTATACACCAGTTTTCGACAAATCCGCTATGTTATCACGTCATGTGAGCAGTGTTCAAAACGGAACATGTCCATAGATACAGGCTAGTCAATAGGGATTGCCAGCTCTTTGCTGATGATAATCCAATAAGTTCAATAAATAGTCTGGGTAGTACTACTCCATATCATCATCAATCAACCATCCCTATTAAAAAAATGCCATATATATGTATATACATCCCATTATACCTTCATGATATTCTCAATAAATAAATAAATAAACAAATAAATAAATAAATAAAATAAATAAATAAATAAATATATGTATATCTCATTATATAATATAATATATCCAATTATATCATCATCAATCTGGCCATGTCTGGCCTGTCTTGGGGCCTGGCGCGTTGCCTCTGTACCTGCGTGTTTTTGACCAAATCCGTTGAACAAGTCTCACGCGAAAGGCTTTGGTAAATGGAAATCGAGGGGAAATGGTATCCAATTTCCGCCACGGAAAATTCAGGGAATCTCCGTTCTGCGCAGACCCAATATTTACACAAAAAGAGGGACATGCCAGTCGCGATTATTCAGCTGGTCAAGGACTGGTGGATGTCCATAAGATTGAATATGAATTAAAAATAACCGCAAAATAGGAAATAATGGGGAAACTGGGAAACAAACCATCCTTGAAACACTTTCCTACAAATCTATCTGTGGGGGTTACTATAATATAAGAATGTAGAATACAAAAGAAAACCTTTGCACTGACGCATGCTTCTGTTCATTACCATCGTTTGTCCGCATAGATTGGTCAAAGCGAACAACGCTAAGATTTGATGCTTCAAACTGCTTCAACTGCGGGCTTCCAGACTGGTAATCATGGACATTAGCGAAATAGTGACTTGCTGAGTAATTGAGTTGGTGAATGAAGGTTCTCTCGTGCTCTTTGTTAAGCCATCCCAGATGGTCCAAAATCAACACGTCATGAACGCTGCGCCTCTCGTGCGCTCCTGTGGAGACACAAAACGTTGTGCAATGGGCTCGAGCGCAAGGGGAAAAAACAGCATTGTCATAACTATTTTCAATTGTACATAATATTATATAGCTAAATCATCCCGTCAACATGGCCTTTTTTCAATAGCAAAACTGATCTACATAACTGGAGGGTATCAGGTATCTTCATGTATCTTCGCATGATCAGAATGTTCAGTAATTTTGTTGTCTTCCTGTTGATTAAAAAACACATAGCACATGCAATTTTTTGGCGGGGATTAAAGCAGGGTACAGTAATTATATTCCACTTTTGGATACTTTTGGCATGTAAAATCCCAATGTTTCGTTGATTCAATTCTCCACTCAAGATCTATCCAACAGCTCCTAAAGTATCATTACCCAACAATGGACGGTTGATGTTGTATCCACATTTTTGGTTAAAAGTCACAACCCGACTTTCTCAGTTGCATCAATCTCTATTTGTCCTTTGTTAAGTTGCAAATTCTGCTGGTGACATGCAAACTCTCTTGGTTGGCCCATTTTTGACATCCAAAGATTCACCACCACACCCACCCTACCAGCTATGAGAAACGGCACCGACGGGCACAGGCTCCTCCTGCGCAGCTGTCTTCATGGAAGCTGCCAGGGCGCGCTGCAATTCCATCTCCTGTGGATGCAGTTGTGCCTTCTGAGGAAAAGATGTTTGGGCTTGAACAAAAACATGGGCCTAAGTTCCTATCATAGTATTCCAATCCATACGGATATAGATATGTATACAAGTGTAATGATATGTATATATGTATATGCACCTGTGTATATATGCAATATATCTGATGTGGATGATCATCGGTTTACTTTGAGGATAACCATCCTAATTTGGAGCTACAACATCAACACTTTGTCGCGAGTAAAATTTAATAAAATGGGATAAACTGCGATAAGATGGAATATAATGGAATATATCACCAACAACATGATACGTGGTTTGCTGTGGTTTAGTGTTGGCTAACTAGTGGATGATCGTTTTTCTTTACGAAGGTATGATGTTGAAAAAACCAGTGGGTCATGATTGGTTTACAATCCTTTGGTTCAATGGATTGGTTGATGGGAAAATCTACAGGAAACTATGGTTTTTCCCATGACATATAGGGGGTTCCTGTAAAATTTCCCTTCAACCAATCCAGTGATTGATCTTGAAAATACCTCTTGTCATACGGCCAGCTATCGGGATGATTCCCCTCAATTCCCATGTCCGGAGCAACCATCATGGCGTGCGGTTTTCCGAGAATTGATCCAGATACATCACCATGTTCCAATCCCATTTTCACAACATCCCCTTATTTTTGTTGGTTAAATCTCATGTTGTGTTTCTTGTAATAGGAAGCCTAAGGACATCAATGATCCATTAGAATTATGTAAAATTATTATGATCGTTTCACACAACTTGGGCGCGGCTGAAAATGGTGTACCCCAAGCTATTCCCTCCGAGTGGCACTCAGGATTCAGTGGATGATCATCGGTTTACTATTTCTATGAGTTCAAAAAATCAGACAGGTTACCCTCTGGTAAATTAACATAGACCCTGCTAGATAGGGGTTGGAAGATAAATTTCCACTAAGAATTGATGGTTTCCAGGGTCTATGTTGATTTACCAGGTGGTAATTAATAATGAGTAGTGTCAACATCCTAATTGAAAACCCTTGAATACCCTTGATATGGAACTCAAAAAAATTGCTAATGGGGATTCCACCGGAGATTACGATAGTCACATTGTATTGAATGATCAAAACATTTACAGCTACTCCTACTATGCTTTTCGCCTAAAAACTTGGTCTTCCAAGTCAATGGCCATTTCCCGGTTGAGAATCATTCTTCCCATTCAAACCGGCCATTTTATCGTTTCACCCATTTTCAAAAGCAAACCCAATTATTGTATCAGATATTGTTGGTGACCCCATCTCCATCCCACCATAATGGATATATGATACATACTATTTGCTATATATCATTATATTCATACCCCATTAAGCCGTTATGTTCGGTTTAATCCCCATGAATTCGAGGTAAAACACGTCCCTAATAGAACCTTAGTCCATCTTAATCCCATTTAATCCCATTACATAACCATTCTTCTGAGTAAATCACAACTTTTCATAGTTACCCTAGAAAATCCTGATCTAATCCATTCTATTGAGACTTGATTTTCCTATTTCTTGGTTGTTTACCAATCGTTACCTCCAAGTCTTTCCAGATTGAACCCCGCCCTGTCCTCGTCTTCCTCATCAAAGCGCGGCGCATAACCACCACCGCCGCCCTGCGGCGAGCGCGGCGGAACCGGTTTATCACCGGAGCCAAAGGCAGCATCGCGGGCAACAGCAACACCTCGGCTCACCGGAAAAACCCATGGTTTTTGACCATCAGGTCTTGGGTTTTCCTGTAACATTTTCCTCAAAACCAATCCAATGATACACATAGTAAATAGTAATCTGAGTTGTATTATTGTTTTCACATGTTTTTACGAATTACTATTATATTAATCATATTATACTTAATGAGTATGATACATTATGATTATCAAGGTTATAATATATACATATATATATATTATATTATATTATATTATATTATATTATATTGTATTATATTATATTACATTACATTATATTATATTATACAATATTATATCATATTATATTATACAATATTATATTATATTATATTATACTATATTATATTATATTATACTATATTATATTATATTTTATTATACTATATTATATTATATTATATAATGTTATATAATAATATTTTATAATATTATATTATATTAAATTATATTATATTGTATTAAATTTTATTATATTATATATCATATTATATCATATTATATTGTATTATATTATATTATATATTATATATTATATATTATATATTATATATTATATATTATATATTATATATTATATATTATATATTATATATTATATATTATATATTATATATTATATATTATATATTATATTATATTATATTATATATTATATTATATATTATATTATATAATATATTATATTATGTTATATTATATTATATTATATTATATATTATATTATATTATATAAAAGTTATATTATACTATATTACATTATATTTGATTATCGGCACTGTTGTGATTACTATCGTTATTCTGATGACTCTTGTTATCTTTTTTTTCATGAATGGATGCGGAAAAAACATTGGTTTCTTGTGTATTATATGTTGTGCACAGTGCAGAGTGTTATTTCAGTTTTATGATTGTTTCAGGCAGTGTAGCTATCTGAAAGACATGAAACAACATATGACCTGAATTATGCTAATTCACCAAGCCATGAAACCCATAAAGCCAATAAATCACCATAAAACTCCCACAAAACCGCCATTTGATAATCACCTTCCCAAGTTTTATCCCAAACGAGCTGACATTTTCTTGAGGCATCCCTTACTAACCAAAATCTCTGGTGACAGGCAAAGCAGCCGTTTCCAAATTCACCTACCCTCAAACCCTAAAAATCACGGAAGCCCAAGTTCAAAATCACAGCGTGTAGCAGCCAGCGTCTTCTTCCATTCTCTGGCAATACATTCAAAACTTTGGTCGGCTGTAACACTTGCGGGTGGGCAAAGGTCTGGCACGAACATATTTAGTCATTTTTTCCCATTAACATTAGGAGGAATCAACCCAGCGTATACCCTCCGACAATCAAACATGGCAATAGACAATCTCCAATTTATGGATGATTTCCCAATAAAACCTCCGTTTAATTACTTCGCGGACTTCACAGCTGGCCAGGTTTGCTTACTCATGATACATCATTACCATGATTAATTTTCATTAAATCACCAGAAATCATCATCTTTTTTAGATTCCTTTAAAATGACATTCCCGTTCATATCCATGAACTCCCAATAGATCCCTAGCTGTCCATTGCACGATCTAAATTCCATCACCCTGTGGACCCGTGGGGTAGCCATTGGCTTTAATTGTTGTTTCTCCAAGCCGCATTTTGGCCGGAGAAATCTCAATTTTGGAATCGCTAGACCTCTCTGTATGGGTTTGTTTCAAAATTGGGTACACCAATTCCAATGGTTTAGTGTTAGTTGTATGCTCATTCAACAGTATCATTTTGGAATGACTAAGTGGCTGGTTGTTTTTCCACTTGTTTTTACAATTTGCTATCGAAGCCGTGGCTCATTTGTTGATCAAAATTATGATTTATCATGATTTATCGAACTTCAAAATGATTTACAGATCTTAGAAGCAAAGTTGCTATGGAAAATGGTTCCGAACAAACGAATCACACAAAATGCTGCAAATCAGTTGCCGTTTGATTTGCCAAAACTCTTTCACAGAAAAACATTGCTACCAAGATACAAGATCTTGTCACTGTCGTAGGCAATTTGATCGCTTTTCAATTGTTCTTCAAATGCCCCAAAGGCAGCATTCATACTTGTAGCCAGGGCATTGCGGGTCCGGTCCCTTTGATCTGCACAGGGTGCACAAGGTGTATTTCAGAAATGGTTCGATAAGTGCAAGAAAAGGGGGCACACCTCCAACACGAAGAAAAGATGCGTTCCCAAAGGGCGAAAAGCAGCTTTCATCACCGATCCCAAATCCTGGTCAAGATGCCTCAGATGGTAATCCCCAAAAGATTATCATGTTTTGTCTTCCAGGGAACAGTTGTGGCTTCTCTGTCTGATTGGGCGTCGTACCCGATGAAGGCCGCCAAAGGGCATGTTCAGATCAACAGTGGAGCATGCATCCACCCAGCCCGAAGTATACAGTGCGGCACAGGCTTCGCAGGCTGCTTCCATGTTTTTTCCAATGTGAGCTGGCCCATTCAAAAGAAACCTGGGATTTCATCTTTTCTGGCACAAGCCATCATATTGGGAAAATTCGCAGGCTGCTTCGGTGGTGTTGCAGGGAAGTGATACTGCAAACCCTTTACCTATTAACAAAAGGTGATTTTCCACGTCGCAAAGCGTCCAAGTCTCCCGGATGTCACATCATTTTCTCCATTAGATCTCATGATATTCCCATTATACCCCGATTTTTGATGGTTAAATCCACGCTATGCGTGTGGAAATGGGGTACACCTCCAATTATAGCCATTTAAAAGGGAAAATTATGATTCACCATTGGTTTTAGGGCAAAACTATTTTCAGACAAACCCATATTACATTAGCCATACCCTCTGTTAAACTAACATGGCTATGGAAAATAACCATTTTTCATGGGAAAATAGACTTTTTCTATGGCCATTTTCAATAGCTATGTTAGTTTACCAGAGGGTATGTTTACTATATGGATCTGTCTGTAAATGGAGGATACCCAAAACTTTAACCATTTAATAGGGAAAATGATGGTTAACCAATGGATTTAGAGGTACCCTATTTTCAATTCTCCCAGCCATGGGCCCTGCCCCTGGGCTGCCGCGCCATACTTGGCCGTCTTCGCCGCCTTGGTGGCGGCCTGGGAGGCGGCCGCCATGCCGGCGGCCGCCGCGCCGGCGGCGCGGTCCTGGCAGGTGACTGGATCAACCTTTTTGGGGATGACCGGATTTAGTGAATGGTGAAGCAAATAAAAAATAATAGGATGATCTATAGGGTTTAACATATAGGACAACTCTTGTACTTATCTCTCAACAATAGGGATTCAACTATAGTTGATGACTGTAGGAACCTATCGTTTTTTGAGGATTTTGATGAAAAACCTGTGGTTCATGATTCTTAAGCCATAAGAAATTAGCTGATTTCATGGGATTCAATGGAATGAATCATCACAGATGGGCCCTATGGATCCAAAGACCTCCTAAAAAGGTACAACTGGAGCTGTAGGGATATAGTATGATATAGTAAAGCTGATTTAATGGAATTAATCATCAACTACCCGTTTTTAGTATAGGGACTAACCATCAACTATGAGGGTGAACCCTCAATTTCATGGGATTTATCTAGTAACCTTTTTCCTTTCTGGACCCAGCAAGACAAATGGCAGTCATATGCCACACACACAAACCCAACTATAGGAATTTAGTTGAATTTAATGGGATGTCATGACGTCATGGGAATGGTGATTTTGTTGGGTCCTGAGAAAAGGACAGGTAATCAGGAATATAATGGGATTTATTGGGATTCAATGGAACTTATGTAATGGAATTTGTCTAACTAACAACAAAGTCCAACAGAAGTGATTTAAGAACATATGGTTTTTTTAACCATCAAAAATAGAGGAATAAGAACTTGCAGTTCATTTACATCCAATGGGACATAATACTTTTACCTTTGCCTTGAAAAATCGCAATTTCGAATATTTAAACAATCAAACTAGATGGGTGATTTCTATGGCTAGGTCAAAATACCAAATGGTATTTTATGCTATTTGTACTTAATGGGCGATTGTAGATAAATAATATTTGTTTAAGTCATGATATCAATTAATGTATTCATTTGCTCAGGATATTCATCACTCCAGTTGTGGGCTATTTGGTATTGACGCATAGTCATGTAATCAGGTAATCATGTTCTCTGTAGTATTCATGTACCTTTCATCCTCCTCCCGTACTCTAAACCATGTCGAATGGAACAATGGGAGGCACACATCTACAAATGGAGGATTGGCCATTGTACCATAGGTGATATCGTTTCAAGTGCTAATCAATAATTTCACCATCCCCAATCTTACCATTATCCCAACAAGAAAAACATACCGTATACCCAAGAATAAACAGCAAGTTTGGATGGTTTACCCTCCAGTAAACTCACATAGCTATGGAAAATGAACCATTTATAGATGATTTACCTATTATAATAGAATCGCAAAAAATAGTGTTTTTTCCCATGTTTTTCCATAGGTCGGTATCTTGGTTTACCAGAGGGTATGACCCCGGTCTGTCGCGACCTTCATCTTGCCGAACATGCTGCCCGAGCTGCGGCTGCTCCCCTGGCGTCGTGAGCAAGGGCAAAACTTCGATCATTTGTGACTGTTGCAACTGGTTAGTGTAAAACTATTCACTTTTGGCTATCGAAAATATGTAAACCATGATGACCTTCAACTCTGAAGCAAACTGGCTGAGCAGGTTTGCAGGCTGACCAAGCTCAACTATGCCATTCACGAAGGAACTTGAGCGCTTGACAATACAAAAGAGGACCTGTCGAGGTTTCCGGTGCAGAAGCTTAGGGTCTTGAGATGCCACTGCCAGAGTGATCCCCTTCAACCGACAAGAACAGCTGCTGAGTTGTGCACAGTGCTGCTGCTCTAAGGTATGAGAAGGTAGCTGACATTAACCACCTGTTTCTTACCAAGTCTCAGCTCCGTTGAAATGTTTTTGCACCGGGGTCGGATAGTTGCCCTTGCCCAACGGGTAGAGCTGTTTCCATGTGATGATCCAGCTTTGACGAGCGGAGTTTGAGGTTGAAAGGAATCCCACATGATTGACTCCGAATGCCATTCCAAATCTAGCTTTTGTCCTGTATGATTTCTGCCTCGAACACAGTGTCAATCACAGGGAGCCCATGCTCATCACTTCTCAAAATATTGAAGAATGTACCCTCTGGTAATTTAACGTGGCTATTAAAAATTGCTATTTATAGTTGATTGCCCCACTAAAACCGTGATTTTCCATACTTATGTTAGTTTACCAGAGGGTACAGGATAGGTTAGCTTCCAATGAATAAAACTGAAAGTTTTTGGGATGCTTTATCCCCTGACAAACCAACGACTGTGCGTTGCTCGACTTACGATACTCTTTGAAACAGGCCTTTACAAAGTGTTGCATGAAAGGGATTTTGAAACAGCCCTATCATGTAGGAAAAGATCAGCATGATTGTCTGCGACATGTCAGCCAGTAGTTGAAACACATCCTTCAAAAAGATATCTGAATTTGTGTTCAAATAGGCACCTTCAAAATCCAAAGCTTTATATTGGTTTCTTATCATCATGTTCTCAAAAGTAACGTAAAACTGCCAATTTGGGAGGTACACCCCATTTCTCAGACACCCAGAGAGATCATGTTGTTGGGGTTCCTGTTCTATTCCCACGATATCCCAATGAAATCCCGCTGGACCCAACCCGCGAGTGGCTATCAATACTGATGGTAGTCCATCACTTGGAATAAATCCACAAAGATGGTTATATGAATGGTTAACATATTCATTAACAATATAATAGTTATATATTAATTATAAAACTACAAAGATATAACAAAGATTGTTGTAATATCAGAATATATCATAATATATCCACTTCTGACTGTCAACGGCACGACACTGATCACTGCACATGGTAGAACTTGCAAGAGGCACAGGCACATATAAATTGCTGGGATGCAAATCAAATGGGTTTCTCTGAAAATGCGGTACCCCTATAATTCCAAAGGATCATCAAGTGTTCCATTGAGAGGATGTGTCTTTTGGGGCAATCTTCCATGTTGAGACAACCCCAACTGAACCCTTAGATGATGCAAAACTCCATCAGGACCATGAAAGTCATGGAAGCCCAGACCCTGGCCTCTGATGGGGCCGCTGCTCCACTGGCCGAAAGTCGGAATGCCATGACGGCCAGCCGTTTGGGTTGCTGTTTTTTGGAGATTTTGGGTACCCTCTGGTAATTTAACATAGCTATTTAAAATTGCCATTTATAGATGATTTACCTATTCAAAATTGTGATTTTCCATATAGTTATGTTAGTTTACCAGGTTATACCAAGGTAGGGCTCTTTTTAAACAATTCCATGTGGACCAGAACAACCCATGTTTGGTGAATATGCAGCTGCCTCATGCATGGGCTCTCGGGGAGAGCTGCCATGTTGGTGCAAAACGACAGGACAGTCGCAGTCGTTGACGTGTAGCAGCTGCGTCATGCATGATCCATCAAAGATACCCTGGTTGATTGGTTACCGTAGGGACTTATACTACCCAATGAATAGTGAGATGGGATAGGGGTAGTTTTAATGGCTCACATGGTCACAGAATCACATGATCCTGAAGTTTATACCACCCATATAAAAGGCAAAATCGGGGATGATTGGATCCAAAATCCGAATGCAGCATCCGGCCGTGTTTTCTACTGAGAAGTTCTCGCTGACTTCCATGGCGTTTCTGTCCCAGACCAAATGTTGGGAAGCGCTTTATGTCAAACATGATCAAGCAGCATATATACAACTTACGCTCTGGTAAACTAAAATAGCTATGGAAAATCACCATATTTTAATGGGAAAATCAACTATAAATGGCAATTTTCAATAGCTATGTTAAATTAGCAGAGGGTACAACATGAAATCCACGACTCGTATCCACTCTGACACCAACCAACTTGGGCGTTCCAAGACACCCAACAAACAATCTCCACACATGGCTGAAGAGCGTATCAACCGCCAGCTGTGACGGTACCTCTTCCCAGTGAAGGAATGTATGATCTGCAAATCCATGCTGTCCTGCAGTGGCTGATTCCGTGAACTCCATGTTCCCAAGAATCGAGAATGATGATGTTCGAAGTACCTTTGTGGGGTATACAATGGGGATATCTCATGGAAATGTGAGGGTATTGAACCAACAAAATGATAGTTGGTTGGTCTGAAAATCAACAAAGATGTCACAAATCTGAGTTTCCCCAAAGGGTATGTCAACGTGTCCACAAAATGCGGGGATATGAATCTGAATTTTCCTCTACAGCTGCACAAACCTTGGTTTTGAGAGGTCCAAACACCTTCTGAAGAGGTGATTGTTTGGACTAGGGCTCCATCCTCCGTCTTTTGGGGGACAACAAAAACACAAATGTTTCGTTCATCAAGCTTTATCTAGCGTGCTTCTGGGATGTCTAGTCTACAATGCAATACCTGCGTATGGTAGCAAGACCCATAGTGTCTGATATATGTCTGCTATTGTTTATGCATTGTTTCCTTCTCGATATCAATCATTTTGTTTATGTTATTGTTTCTGACATTTTCTGATATAAGATGCAAACACAAATTATAGTTGACAATTATCAACCCAGTGTGGAGAAACTACAATAATTCACTGACCTGAAAGGTTCAGACATTTTTGGATAGTTAACCCATACATTAACCATCATTCCAGTGACGTCGCCATGGCTTCGGTGGTGCTCACATTTATCCAAATCCAGATTTATGTGATAATTAAGTTTAATTAAACCCCCATTCAAATCCCCCCAAAAAATCGTATAAATGATGGTGAAAAATCCCCCTGTAAATAATGGTTACCTGGTTGGATGGTGCAATTTCCCATAGAATCGCCCCAGGGCGCCTTCTGAAAGCTGCATGAGATCTTCTCCTCCGGCAAGCGCTCCACAGCCTCCATGGTAGGCTTAGGAATCATAACTTACTGCTGCTTAGGGAATGAATGGACATGGGATGATCATCACTACTAAGCAACAGTAAGATAAGGAATATTCATCATTGGCCCGAATCCTTGGGTAATGATTTAAAATATATTGAGAGTAAAACTAAACATTCTTCATGTTCATGGTTGTTCTTGGGATCTGAATCGATCCATTGAAAAAAAAACATCCAACACATGCGATTCAAACTTGGGGAACCTATGTTTAGCTCCACTTTGCGACCAAATGATGACTTCTTCTAAATGATATAAGTGTGGAAACAATACATGTACTACTGTACCACAGTTATAAAGCATGTACACACTCAGCGCTCCCAGTACCAGAAAACTGGCCTCTGGTTCTGATGGTTGTTTTGGTGGAAAGCCCTTTAAGAATTCACAACCATTGATGGAGATCAGAGCGCTGGTAAGAGAGAACATCGCGGCCACGGAAAGCCAGATCGCTGGTGATCGCTATAGGGATTAGTGGTTTATAACTGGGTGGATTTATATATTTTACTACTTTTTTTTACCGTTGAACCAATGATGTCCTGCTATGTTTACCTCGATTTTTACTGTGGAATTAGTTGAGTGAATTCTTGATACGTTGCATCCACTATGTTTGGTCTCTATCCACACTCTATTGGGCGAAATCATGTGAAGTCTGAGACTGTTCTTTGTGAGCAAGCCTCATTTTCGCGGTTCCTTGCTCATTGAGTAGCTTAGATGATACGAGAAAATATGTACAACTATACTATACCAACACCATCAAATATCCCTAATGTGTTGGCTTGGTTGACTCCATTTTAATCAAGGAGCTGGGGGACCCCGAAAATGGTGTGCTGCTTGGTGCCGGATTGGATTCACCAAGTCCTGGGATGACCTCCCAAGTGTGGCTGTTTGAACCCATAGCTATATACTAGTTACTAGTCTTTATCGATCTTTATTCAATATATGCATGTATATATTAGAATAATCTAGCAGCAGCATAACTATATATCCCAAAATCATCCCATAATCATCCCAGTAATATCCAAATAATATCTCATGGCTGCGACCCCGAAGCTTACGTTCACAAAGTCAACATCCACAGCCTCCAATCGCACGTCCACTGTGATGAAGGGCGAGTGCGCCTGGACCCAAGTTATCATCCAAGTTCAACTCGTGCCTTTCTATATGGGGGGTTGCACAAATGGGGGTACCCCAATAGCTGGATGGTTTTATAATGGACAATTCTAAGAAAAAAATGGATGATTTGGGGAGAACCCCATTTATGGAAACCACTTTTCATTGAAGTTCCATCAAGATGCAGATGCAGAACTTGCTCTCGAGGCGACCAAATTTGGGAGCAAAATTGGGTCCTGGAAGGTCCCATCGCAAACAAATTGGGTTTAGCTGGAACCCTTAGCTGGCTATTCTGGTAGTAATATATACATAATCATATGTATATATATATATATTACCATATAATATACCACAAAATATATCGTATAATCATCCCAATATACCATTGATGGAGAGCATCAAGAAGGCGGGAACGCCTACTGTAAAGCCTAAAACCAACGCAAAAACCAACCATTTGGGGCTCATGAAAAGCATCATCCGAAATAGCTATTTTTTGCCGTGCCCAAGACTAAGCCCGAGTGAGACATCTTAAACCATCTCTCTATATACAAATGTATGTATATATATGTATATATATATGTATATATGATATGTATATATATATAATCATACTATACGATATGTTAATATATTTTCCACAGTTATCCCAGTGAGAGCGAACTTAGATTTGCCAGAAAACTGGACATCATTGCCATTTTCCTTTTAGTATTAGTCACGACAAGGCATGAAATCGGAGGGGGATACGCAAACATACGTAAACCCTATTTTCAAACAAAATCAAGCATGGTTTAAGGAACAATTCTAAGCAAAACAACATATCTTAGAAAAAAGGCGCATACCCTCTGGTAATCAAACATGGCAATGGAAAATCCACCATTTACAGAGGACTTTCCCATTAAAACCTGCATTTATAGGGGATTTCCAATTGCCACGTTTGATTACCGGAGGGTAAAACAAACTACCAGCCAACCCACGACAAATCGCTGCCTCGTCCTTTTCACCAGTGGCTTCCAGTGCCCGGCGCTTTCAATGCAAGGTGAAACGTTGAAGGGTGAAATTTTCGGTCAGGTCCCCCTTCCAAACAGCAACGCTTAAAGAATGTCAATGTTTGAGTAGTTGGATCATGTGAAAAGAGGTGAAAAGGTCAAAAAGCTAATCCCAGATTGCTGTTAAATTGGAGAGTTTCCAATCACATCACATGATGGATGCTTCGTTTTAAGATGAACGAGAACGCATATGATTCATATTGCTTCATGTGATGCACATCTTTTTTGGATTCTGCTAGAATACAAAGAAAATCCATGACATCATTGCCATCGTAGAAATTGGTTCCCATTTCGGGAGGTGCCCAGAAATTTCCTTCGGGAACTGACCCGTGGATCGGACATCTCAAAGATCGTATCTGCATTCGGCAACCTGCATATGCTTGCCCCCAGCAAGGAATTTCCTCAAAGGTGGAGAGGATAAGAGTAGACATGCCTATAGGTAGTGGAATATCAATGGGATTATTCTGGGACGTACCGTCGCGGGTCACACATGTGAATCCACTACTAAAACCATAGATTCTGGGGGTTGTTTGATATTAGGGTGACTGGCCATCGGTAACCCTACCACAGTAGATTTAAGGACCCAAGTCAGCTACTTACTAGGAGTGGAGTTTATATGTTCCTTGGATCAAATCTACAGAACTATTGTTCCTGAATGTTCCTGAAATTGTTTACAATTACAAATGTCACCATCTGCAGCCTATCTCTTTGCAGCCAGACTTGCATTGACAACCAAGGGTGGATTATCAGGATCTGCAGCAGCGCTCCAGAGCAGCGGTTTTTTTTTCACTTTGAGGATCATCCCACAGATTGCAATTAGCTAATAATCCTGGTATATCCTGTTTGATAAGTCCCCCAAGTCCCGGGTTGCCAACTGAAAATTATAGATATACTTCAACTAAGTAGACTATTATCCTTGGTGTCGGTATTGTAACTGGCGACACTAACCCCAACAAACACGACCCAATGACCATGAATTACCAGTACTTTGCAGCTTGATGTTTCCAAGTCATCCGGACCCCACTGGGCAACCCCGCTTGCATTGGTTGAGGCACGCCACGAAGACCAACGAAGTACTTTTTGAGTCTGACAGGTGAAGCCAATGGGAGGAACTGAGCTGAATTCACCGGGCGATTTTTGAGGTCGAACCGGGCGGTTGTATTGGCTGTTTTGTTCTTTTTTTGCAGGATTAAACCCTCCAGTTTGGGGGTGGAAAATTGCATGTAATGTTGATATTAGATAATTTAGTTATTCTAGTAATTAGTATGAGTCAAAATTCCAGTCGGCTCCAAGGTGGAACCTGGAAACTTCCGCATGTGCTTACAAAAGAAACCCTCCAATGCAGTAAGGAGGACCTTAAGTTTGTTGACCCATATCAAATCTAACAAGTTAGCAACAGCTTCGAATCCAACCTCTAGAACCCACATGATGTTGGGATTAAAGACAACCTGCCCTATCACTTCTCAATTGGCATTCATTTTTTTGGTGGACTATGAACCATCCGCTACGTATTTGGGCTAACAAATAACACAATATATATAATATATGCCAAATTATACCGAATTTGTATGATTCTGAAATATGATGACCCAACATTCTCTGATGCTTAAATATGATGAACTATGAATGCTGGTCATTCCAATCTTTTACCAAGTGGGCGGCTTCGCCAAGCAGCTTTCATGATGGCTGGTTGGTCTCAACAAAATGGTGATCTCACCAGGATGGGTTCTGATCATCTCCCTTCATTTGTCATATCCGTCCACGGAGTGTACATCCATCCGTTCTCCGATAACGTCAATAAACATGTAGAGCTGGAAAATCCTTCACTTTTAAGAACTTCACATTTTCTTCGACTTGCTTAAGGAGCCCCAAATTATGAAAAGTCTGTATTCCCCTAATCAACTCCTTAGCCAAATCATCTTCAGCAAATCAAGATTTTTGTTGGATAGTCTCTCTCCTATTCATATCATGGCAAAAAAAACATGGACATCAATCGAATCGACCCATGGCCCCCTGTTGAATGGAGGAGCCATCTAGGAATCAACCAGTGGGAATTTGGGACATCTATAGTTAGGATATGTTAGGATATACAACTACCATCAATCAAAATATTATGCCAGAACCCGGTATTGCTATATGCTTGCAAAAATCAAATTCAATAAGTCCTCAAGATTGCTTGGTTTACCCAAAAACTCAATCACCACATGGATCTTTCCTAAAATCGGGGTACCCCCAAATCATCCACACGTAGACCAATTTAGCATGAAAACATATTAAGACATATTCACAACCTATGGTGACTTGGGGATCCAAAATTAATCACCATATAATGGGTAAATTGTAAGATACCTATTTTTGCCACTATATTATCCCATTATATCCCATTAATTAATGCCCATTCATCCCCATTCATCCCCATTCATCCCCATTATATAGTCCCAATTCATCACCAATCATCACCATGCATCACCATGCATCACCATCAAATCCCCCTTTAATCACCATTGAATCACTGTGAATCACCATGAAATCACCATGAAATCACTATGATTCATCCAACAGTATGATTCACCATCAAACCCCAACAGTGTTTCCAGTCCGCCTGGGAGGGTTCGTTCCCCGCGACGTGCTGGTGCTGGTGGCAGCTTCCTGGTGGTTGCGCAAGGTATAGGCCATGCTATACATGGCCATCATAAGTGGCTATGCTATTAAGGGACCATAAAATGGCCACGATCTTGTGAAATGGAGAAACTTCTTCATCTTTGGGTTAGCTGTTGTGTCAGAATACTTGGTAAACTGTGTGTTATACAATACAACGGTGTATTTGTCATGGCTATGTTAAAAATAATGGCTATGTCGGCTACGTTAAAAATGGTCAAATTACCAGAGGGTAAACATGTTAAACTTGTGTTCGCATTTGAGCGCTTGGCTGCACATGGCCGATTTCCTCTTGGCCGATTTCGTCTTGGCCTGAAGAAAGCTGAGCCACCTTGGCAACTATAGGCATCCTTCAATGGATTGATCTTCAAGCGAGAGCTCCTCTTGGACCTCCTGGTGAGCCAAATTCATTTCCACTTCACAAAAGGTTGCCTCACTTGCCGCAGCTTTCATCACCTGCGAAGAGGCACTTCAAGCTCTCCATTTCTGGAGCAAAACCTGACTGTAAGGAGCAGAACGATGAAGGTATGGCAGATGTGCCGAGATGTGGAAAATCCTCACACTCCTCTGGTCGGGTCGCATGCCACATCTGCAGTCCGTGCTCGGAGATTCAGGCGTCATCAACCTCCATGTCAAGCGGATCTGATGGCGGTTTTACACATTCCTTTGAATCATCCCTTGAACAAATATAGGGGGTTCCTGAAATTTCTACCAATTCTGGGAAATATTAATCGATTTAACCCATGGAATTGAGAATCTATCATGAATGTGTATGAGCTTATCCGATAAATCAAATGGTTCAATATGTTGCTCTGGTTGAACGGATTCTTTTTCCCATGAAAGAAAACAGGGGAGTTCTGGCAACGTCGGTTTTCGACGCTAAAAAAATTGGACCATCTGCGGGTTGGAAAGCTGGAGAATGTCGAGAGAAAAACATCATCGGACTACCGTCATGGAAACACGACTTTGCACCTAGTTGGGGGTTCCTACACATATATATATATGTATTATTTATGTATACTAGTACAATATATATATATATATATTAATATGTAATGTATTCATGTTATCAGTGACAACCACAGCAACAATGTAAAGTTCAGAGATCATACTGTTGCTCGTTCCATGGCAAGCCTTACTCAGGACCCACCGGGAATGGTACATTCGGAAGCCCAAGTAGAATGTGGGGCCCCCAAGATAGCTAAGTTGGTTTTAACTACATTTAACTAGGGCTTATGGAGGATAGGGATACAACTATAGTAAAGTGGGAGTAAACTGACTTACAACATCGTACAACTAGGGGGTCCCACCAATTATATGGATAAATCATAAATCAGAATTGTTTCAGGCTAAGAAACACCATGAAATCAGAAACATGGCTTGACATATGGAGGTTTCCTAAAATAGGGGTACCCCCAAATCATCCATTTATAAATCAGGATTTTCCATTATAAACCATCCATTTTTGGGTACCCCCATTTTAGGAAACCCCCATGTGTTAAACAAATTACATGTTACACTGGCTGTAGGTCTTACATTCTCTTCCCCATCGATGATGCGGCGCGGCGGGTCCACACCTTGGGTAGGTAGACTTGCGTCTCGTTTTCCCTCCGGAGGTGACTAAAGGCCTGGCATGAGCTGAATTGGATGACCATTTGGTCAATCTGAATCTTGGGTAGGTAATATTCATCATCTAAGAACTCATTGTTATCTTGATATAAATCATTGTAATTCTACATACCTTCTATGATATGCAATTCAGTTAAGTATCTTTTTAGTCGGACATGAACTGGATCCTCATTTTTTGATGACAGTTTTTTCGTCAAGCCATGAGCTGGCACAAGGTCCAGGTCGCATTGCCATCCACCGTCCCATGCGGATCAAATCCCGCGCCGTCTGAGTGGTGGAGGTGGTCTTGCGCCGGATATCCGCCACATGGAGGGCCTAGGGGGCGACTTGTCCCGCGGTTTTTCAAGTGGCTGTATTCTGAAAAATGGAATGATATACCCATGAAATACTGCAGCATTATGGGGAAAAACATGGATTTATAGTTGATGGTAGTTGACTTGCGTTGACTCAGTTGGTTTAGTTCATATTAACTGTTCGGTATATGGTGGATGCTGTATACAACAAACTAGTTCTATAGGTGGGGTATCACAACTGAATCAGAACGAACCAGGGGGGCCCACTATTGGTCGCTGGGATTCAACGGGCGTACCAACATCAACCGACCGTTCTATGGGCATAGAATGAGATGTAATATGATGTACCCTCCGGTAATCGAACGTGGCAATTGGAAATCCCCTATAAATGGAGGTTTTTGTGGGAAAATCCTTATAAATCATGGATTTTCCATTGCCATGTTTGATTACCAGAGGGTAATGATAGATAATCTGAGATCCCCCAAGTAAGGGATTTCCCATTCAGAAAGTTACCATCTTCAGCAAATCAAGGTAAACCATTTGTTTTTTTGGTATATACCGACCTTATTTTGAGACAAACTCACATTGGGACATGTCAACCTGAGCCAATCGTTTGCTATTGGAAGTTATGGGAGAAAATGGGAGAAGTAGTTTTCCCGTTGCTCAAAGAAATAGTGGATTGAGATTACCAGTATATAAGGTAGTTACCTGAAGAACCCAAGGTGACTGGCACATTGTTAGTTGACAAGTAGCTGTTGGGGCATCCAATGTAGTTCTCATTTAATGAAGTCAGTGCCTAAAAAGTATTGCAGTGCTCGCAGTACTATCGGAAATGAACGAGCCAGAGGTTACCAATCCTGGCTTCACACTATTTGGAGTTGTGTAATACTTCAACATTGTCATCATCTGTGGGTTGGGGGACCTCAGATTGTGACCCTAGCAGTGGCTTTTGACCAACAAGGCTGGTGATCAAAGAAGATCCTCTATCAAGGAGAGTAAATAAACAATGCATCTTCTACATAACACTCACTATGCATATATCATATACCGATTGTCAATAAACAAAAAACAACCACATAAAGAAAAGTCAAGACTGAAAATTGAAAACATTCCCCAAACCTTTTTTACAAAAGCTGGAGAACAGGTACCCTCGTACCCTCAGGATGGACATTCTCGTTGGTTGGCCCGAGGTCATAAGGCCTATTTACAAGTCAGTGTCCTAATCATAAATGGTGGATGTTCCATTGCATGTTTGATTACCAGAGGGTATATCATATCCCATTAATGATGATATCAATATCCCATTCTACCTCCATTTATCCCACTGACATTTACTCACTCTAAAATCACATCAAATCCCATGAATATCCCATGAAATCACCACAAACAGGTGCAACCCTTCACCAAGCCGAGTTAGACAAACACCATTCCGCCGTCAGCCTTGGGCTCCCCTGCATCCTGCCTCAGTTTCCACTCGTTCCACTCATAGCTCTTGTCGATGTGACTCTCCTGACTTTCGAAAAGGGGAGCCATTGGAGGGGGTGATCTGCTAAGAGGGGTTTCGTTTGGCCAATACTTGCGATATTTTTACGGGCTATAAATGGGAGAATGGGAGAATGGGATAGTAGTATGGGACAATATTTGATTGTTATTGATTATCAATGCGATATTAATTGGAGTTGATGCGATATTGAACTACATGGAGGTTTCCTAAAATAGGGGTAGCCCTAAATCATCCATTGATAAATCCGGATTTTCCATTATGAACCATCCATTTTTGGGTACCCCCATTTCAGGAAACCCCCATATTGATACAAGTAAAACCCGCACGAGGCGGGTGGCGGAAGTTTCCAAGAGAAGAGAAGCTTAAGACTATAGGATCGAAACACAAGTTTTGCCTATAGGAGCTNTATAGGAGCTGGCGCGAAGAATCACAGCTTCGCAAATCTGCTCAACGCATTTGTTCTCATCTTGCTTCAGTGTTCCCATTTCCTCTCGACTTTTTTGAAACGAACCTCATCCCGCCTTTTCTCAACTTGTCTTGCTGCTTTCAATCTCGTTTCGCAGCCATTCTCGGACATGGGTCCAATGCACTGCATCTCATCTCATCTCATGTCGTGTTTTCTCAATGTCTTTCCATTCATCTCATGTCATTTCATG
>BGPT01000692.1:199900-222778 GCA_003297045.1 Symbiodinium sp. clade C Y103
TGTTAATGTGGTGAATTGTTAATGTGGTGAATTGTTAATGTGGTGAATTGTTAATGTGGTGAAATGTTAATGTGGTGAATTGTTAATGTGGTGAAGTGTTAATGTGGTGAAGTGTTACTGTGGTGAAGTGTTACTGTGGTGAATTGTTAATGTGATGAATTGTTAATGTGGTGAATTGTTAATGTGGTGCATTGTTGATGTGGTGAAATGTTACTGTGGTGAATTGTTAATGTGATGAATTGTTAATGTGGTGAATTGTTGATGTGGTGAATTGTTAATGTGGTGAAGTGTTAATGTGGTGAATCGCAGGTGCCCACTTGACACTATGATCTTTGGATTACTAGGAATGTGAAAGTCCGTAACTCGGAGTTNGTGAATCGCAGGTGCCCACTTGACACTATGATCTTTGGATTACTAGGAATGTGAAAGTCCGTAACTCGGAGTTTCTCTACGAAACTTCCTCTGACAATAGCTAGGCTGACTTACACTGTTTGATGTTTTGTGCTTATACAACCCAACGGGTGGGTTTTTCTGCGACTCAAAATTGGGTTCATTGGCCAAACAACGACCGTCACGTGCAGAAAATTGCGATGTCAACGGCATCGTTGCATCAACCGCTGCTGTCCCCACGCGAAGAACCACGAAGGCTTCGTTCCAGTCGATCCCAGCAGTGGTGGCCTGAACCGCCATGGAAGCCATGGCCCATTTATATATGATAAAAATGGTGATTTCCCTATTCAAGATGGTGATTTTCCATGGCTATGTTCAATAACCAGAGGATATATGATATGGAATATTTATATCAAATACTATTTCCTTCATGTTTTGGACTTCATATAGTATGTGATGTTGCTGTATTTCTGAATCTGTATGATTACACGCTGTCGCAAATGTTTATTGCTATGATATACTACATACTATGAATGTTATGTTTTATATCTCAAATATGTGTTTATTGTGTAGGTACATGTTTTTGCTATATGTCGCATATTGTACATGATATATATCATAATCAATATAATTACGTTTACAGACTGAAACTTGTACTATTTGACTATACTATACATTATATATATATATATATACACATAACTTGGTTGAACCTTGTACAGTCTCCTGAGCAACGGCAGGTGGGTGTCAGAATCAGTAAGTTCAAAAGTTCTACCTATCAAAGAGGATGGAGTGAAGCGTTCGAAACTGCCTGAAAGCAAGTGCGATGTCACGGCCGAATCTAAACAACGGTATGTATGGGAGTATCGGGATGAATTACTGAATCATCTAGAACTGTCCGTATCTTTGCTGCACATGCTGCAAGGATGCGCTGCCGTGGGGTCGAGAAAAAAGTGGAATTGCAGTCTTAACATGTCAAACCATTTTTTCAGTTTTCGTTGCACATTCCAAAGTGAGCATATTCCAAAGGGATCCAAAGGAAGACGTCAAGGTCTCGAAAACTGAGGCCTGGAAGAGCGTGACGACTGCATTGCCTCGGACATCGAACCATTGGACCATGGCCACAGCAGAAAAATAAATCATTGGGAATCATTGGGAAAGATATGGAGGTTTCCAATCCATAGGGGTACCTCCAAATCATCCATTTATAGATTCAGATTTCCCATTATAAAACCATCCATTTTTGGGTACCCCTATGTCAGGAAACCATCACATGAATATAATTGAATATACATAAATAGTTTCAGGATTTTGGCACTTGCTGACCAAGGATATGAAACACCGATCAATCCCGATCAATCCTGGGACGGTCGGGCAAGAGATTAAATGCACTCTTGCTCCGTGCCAAGTTTTGGTGCGGCTTGGTGCGGCTTGGTGCGGCTTGGTGCAACTTCAAGGGAAATCTTTGGAAATGTGGTGTCAATGTGTTCTTCCGTCCTTCCACAATTTTGGCTCACCGTTTCACCCAAGTTCAACAGCCATCTCAGAATCTGGCTGACTGAACCAAAGAAGCGAATATATTGGTCCTTGTAGGCCTGCCAGCATCACAGCTGATCTCCGCTGACTCCACGTGCAATTCTCTACGCTTTCACGGTTTCACGGTTTCACCCCTTTTCACCTCAAAACGTTGCCAAATGTTGTTCCACCTTGAGTCACAGGATAAAACACGGCCCGAGATACTTATTTTATCTTACTTTCAACAAAAACAATGACCACTCAATTTGTACTTCCTAGGGGCTGGAACGCAGATCATAGCCATCTGTTCGAAGGGTTCTGCCAACAACAGACATGTACGCGCCTCGGTGAGGTTGTCAACCTGGCCGGAACTGCGGCTGCTTTTGGCTCCATGGCTTTTCAACAGAGAAACCGAGGGGCAACCTCCACCGCTGGTCGCACCTCCGTGAGGAGATACTCCGTCAAGCCCTGAACGATTAAGAGGCTGAAAACGTAGAGGACGAAGACAATCATGGCCTCCGTTGAAAAAAAAAACATCCGATTCATACGATATAAAAATTCGACTTCACAATGCCTTGGAATCTCCCCTAGAGAGGGGCAACTGGGAGGCTCTTTGGAACATCGGAACATCTTTACAGCTTGGAACACTGAGGTGGCCACACAATAACCATGACACTTGGTGATTGGTGGATATTGATGGCTTGAGCTCGGCACTAAACACCAGAAGACATTGATGAAGGACCCCAAGACACCTCAGTGGAACATGGGTCAGTTCTCGGGGCAAACATTGAAACATTGGACCATAAATTCATTATCGGAGAGAATTGGGGGTCCAGCCTTGTGTTGAACACACGATTTCCACATCAGGACTACTTTGGTACGGCAAAGGAGCGGATGCTGAATCCAGACGATCTTCATTGGAAACTCGTTAAAAACCATGGAACCACCAAACCCTGACATGCTCACCAAAGGACAGTCCATCATCAAGCGCAACTCTGTGAAAAAGCGCAGCGTTCGAAACACTCGAAGGACCTTGGCAATCTTACCTCAGTCGCACAAATATTGTCTGGAGGGTTACGCAAGTCAGGATACAAAATCACTCCAATTCAACAGAAAAATCTCTGTGATGTTTGTGCAGACTACCAATCAGCCTTGGAGGGGAACCTTGTTTCAGACGAGCTAGTTTACCGCTAGGATCTTAAACTTTGACCGCCCAAAACCACCACTTGTGTTTCAGGCTTCATATGCTGGCCATAAAGTAGAGGGTTCAATGAGTGGTGGCTCAAGGGAGGGGTTTGCACGCATTTCCAGCAGTTGAAGTTGAGCAAAGAAAACGGATCTGTGAAGCTTGGCCCCTTTGCCGCACCCATGGAGACCATTGGAGACCCAAGTGACACAACCGGAACATACGGAGAAAGCCGACATTCATGCCGCCACCGCCTTCACCCACAGAAAAATCCAGTGGTCCAGTGGTTAGGAGGGAGCATAGGGAGCTAAGGGAGTTAAGGAGGGGGTATCCATAGATATCCTCATCCCTACAGAACGATCATCGACTGTGGTTAGCCATCAATCAGACCCTGCTCCTCAGGCGACTTGCCACAGAGCCTTTAATGAGTGGAACATAATATAACAAGTTTTCCCACGATGTGCCGAACCTAATCTCTTTCCCAGTCACCCACATGAAATTTTGCTGTAACGTTCGGGTGCATAAACAGTGGAGTGGGTGCATGCAAGGTTTCCAAAGTGAAAGCATTCAAAGTCCAATTCCCTCCATATTTCTTTCCCATCTGCTTGAAGCTCAAAGGAAGTTGATTCCTCTTCAACACGCTCAACACGCCCTGCCTGTATCGGTGTCCGTGACTTCCAAGTGAATCTTTACCGCCTAAGCTGAGAGATCCCGACTCAAAAGGTAGCCGGAAGGCTCCGGAAGGCCTGTTCGAGTCTATCTTGTCCGGGTCAAATGAAAATGATGCACTGATGCCATTCATATCTGAAATGTCGTCTCTGAGAGAGAAATCCGAAGGCAGTAAGCCAAGTCTACCCTACAAATGCAGTTCCCCTCTACAGTGCGGTCTTCCAAACAGCGGTACACAAAACACTGGGCAATTTAGGCACTCTCAAAAAAAACACTGTTTGCAGTGCCAAGGACACGTGGCGCATATGTATGGGTACCCAAAAAAATTGGATGGCGTCTGCCAAAAATGACGAAAACTTCCTAAAACCTTTGGTGACTGGGCGGTCTTAAATTTTGACCAATACGAATTCTCCACATTACTTTATTGCTTCGTTGCTGCTTTCAGGGATTCAGAAAGCCAGGTTCAGCCAGGTGGCATATTCCACAATTGAAAACCTGAGCGGCATGAGGTGTGCTTGCCTTCATGGCTTTGGAAAGACTCAACTGAAAATGCACACCCTCTGGTAATCAAAGGTAGCAATTAAAAATCCCCCATTTGTAGATGATTTTCCTGTAAAAACCTCCATTTATAGGGGATGTCCAATTGCCACGTTTGATGACCAAAGGGTAACACCAGTGAATAGCAATAGATTTGTGCTAGATCACTGACGGAAAAATGTACAAAATGATACCCACATGTCCACAACACAGAAACACCGGCAGGAATACCTTCCAATGGGTCTATATGGTACCCCTCCATCGTGGACTACAAAACACGAGAAATCTAAATCATGAAAAATCTCTGTGCGAACCCCCACAAAAATACATTAAAAGATTCCCAAACAAATGGTGTATACCATGATTACAAATGGACCCCGGTCTTGCAAATGGTCCGTGATCTGACAAGCAACATCACCAGCACAAAGTCGAAGCAGTTCCAGAGAGAATCTTCATTGACCTCATTTGGCATCGAAGTAACAAAAACAGAACACGAGAACACGATAAACGTGGAGACATTCCATCTCAAGACCTCTTGTTGTCGCCTTGAATCAATTGTGGTATTGCTGAGGAAAGTAGAGCAAACCTGGATTGCACCAAGGCACCTTCAATGAAGCGGTTTCAAATGGTTTCAAAACAGGATCCAGCTATGAAGAACTGTGACTAGCAGTTAGCATATTCAGCAACAATCCCCAAACTTCTCTGTGGTTGCATGTCTTCTAGATTGCTCATCACTTGCGAATCACTTCCGGATGTATCTGATATGGTTTAACCGTTTTGGACCATGCAACTCCAGTCGACTGTGACTTTATGGACACGGCTAGATATCAATGCAACTAATGTGGTTGCCTGGAATCTCAACAGGTTCAGCCCTGATCAGGGCCCTTATGCAGCCAAGGAGCGAAAAAGTAGAGCCGGTTCACCATTAGCCTAAGGTCATCTCGCAGTCTCGACAAATTGAAACTTGAGCGATCAACACAAAAAAAGGTGGGTAACAACGGATAATTCTGACATCGAATGGAAAGCAATGGAAATGTTGAAAAAAGAGTGACAACATCATTCGTAGTGACCTAGAAGTGGTTTCTCGATTTAATTGGGCTGGTCACTCTTTCGAGATGGCCAATAAGATCAATGAGAAAGGTCCGTAGTATGTGGCCTGGCAGGCCTGGCACTTTGGAGTTTTTGGCAGATCCCCCTCCACGACTGCGAGCACTCTGGAGCTTGATTGGACATCAACCAACCCGATCTTCGGATCCCAGGTGCTTCAAGATCAGTTCAACAACCTCGGCTACATGATGTTTGGCCCACGCCAAAGTGTTGCCGCCAAAACAATTGAGGGAATCGGGAATTGTGAGATTACCTGATTGGAAGATTCAAATGGCAAGCCGACTCGTATAGCTGATGTCCATGTCTAGACTTCAGCAAGTTCTATTGCTGCACAGATTTCCTTCCAAAACCGCGCCTAGCTGCCAACACAATCATGAATAGCAGGTGTGTTGTTGTGCCATCCCTTTATCGACCTATCAAACTAGCTACCTATCTATTGATATATTGATCTATCGAATTCTCTAATCCTTAGATATGTACTTATCTACTTATTTGTCCACTCATCTATCCATTTGTTCATCAGTATATCAACTGATCTATTTATCTACTGACCTATTTATCTATTTCTCTACTCTTCGATTTGTTGTCTGTATATCTGCCTATCTATTTATCTATTTCTCTACTTGTCAATTGGTCTGTCTATGTGTATATATATATATTGGCATACACATCACACAAACATAATCACACCTGTTGCTGATACGCGACCGTGTATCTGAATTGTGTCTTATGCAGTACAGCTAAAGTATGCAGCTGCCCCTGTGAATTTTCACGCCCACACTTCTGAGCCACAGCACATAGAACAATGTGAGAGCGAGCTCCACGTTCTGCTGTACCTGAGTGTCTAGCAATTTAAGATGCACCATCTAGCAATTTAAGATGTTGCTGGGGGATGACCCATAAAAGTAGATGATTTACCTATGAAACATGGTGGCTCTCCACAGCAAACTCTTAAATTCCAAAAATTACCAAAGGATACCAGCCATTTGATCTTAAAACTCCATTGTCTCCTATCTGGTTCAATGATAAATCACTCAATAAATTGTGGTCCGATTCTCTGGTTTCATTGATGAAAGGTCTGGCCCTGGGCCTGATATCCCACCATGTAAAGGCTCCACCCAGGGTATCCCCAACAGAAAAGGTGGAAAGTGTGATGGCAGTAAATACCATAAAAACCCTGCTCCGAGCCCTCCGGAACAACCGCACTGCAATAATACATACAATAATATATACATATATATATATATATACATATGTATATATATATATATTATATATATAACATACAATACAATTTATGTATTTTTGGAGATTACATATATACAGATGTACAATGTGTACATGCTTACGCATGCATTTTAATACACATATGTGTATATTCATATGTACAGTATGCCTGCATCGCGATATACTATGCGTTCTATGTGTGTACATCACACCATGCATGCGTGCGTGCATGCATGCATGCAGGTATGGACACACGAACACATTTGCATTCACATACACATCGTTACAGGCTGACCGACAAATGGATAGATATTTTGGCAGCTAGATAGATACGGAAAAAAATGTTGCTATCTAATCCACAGTTTCCGCACCTGAATTTTCACCAAGTGGCTAGAGTGGCCTCTTCGCCCAAGTTTTTAATTTCATAGTCAGCACTAAGGGCAATGGAGACCTGGCGTTAGAAAGTGCCATTGATTTTTGGAAACTGTGCGAAACGAGTTCACTCGCGAGGCAGTTTCAGGAAAATGGTTGGATGGATAACCTAGATTGCATATATCATATAATGTAATACGATGTAATCTATCAGAATCTATTCATATGGTTGGATGCTTTTTGAGTCTCACCCAGACATTTTCACCAACCTAAAAAAGGTTCTTCAATTGTTCTTCAGCATTTTCCATGGACTCAAATTCACTGCAACCAGCCAGGCGTACCGAGTTGACCTGCCGCGACGCACATCCAGCCATAAGATGACGAAAATTGGGAAAGGGCTCTTCAGTTCTTTAAACAACGGCAAAGGAAGTAAACCAAGTAAAACGGGAAAAATAGAAATGGAAGACATGGCAAGTTGCGGCCACACAGCCGATTGTCGGTGGTTTTTAATCCCCTTTTTCTGCATGTCGAAACATGTCGAAACATGTCGCCAGTGCCAAGATGACTGTGACTGACAGCATTTGGAACCACCGGCTGAAGACCAGCCCCTGGCTGCAGGCATGGTCTGATCATCCACCACTAATTGGGGGGGTTGCTACCACTGTTATACCCATAGCCCAAACTGCACCAAGTATGAGGGACTGTTCATGAACGAATTTGTGGAACTTTCGATCACAAATGTCATTGAGGAACGTCACCAACTCGACCGCCCAGCAACTTAGCAATGCCGAAAAGAAAGCGTGACTAGTTAGTTGCATTCAATAGCTTAGTCACGCTTGTGGGGTCATTAGATCAGGGTCAGTCAGCTGTGCGAGACACTGTTTTGCAGGTTTTGTACCTCACTCTGCAAAATGCTCAAGTTTCTTGTGTGCCTTTGGAAGGAAGTGCGCAAAACGCTGCGTTACTGTCTTTGCAGGTTTTGTGATTTTGTATGGCTTCATGATCGGCTTCAGGGGTTTAGGAGTCCAGCAAGAGTCTGTGAGACGTAGCGCAGAAAGGTCCGCTTTGGAAGCGCGGCTTGCGCAAAGTTCTTGCTATTAGGGACTGGAGAAGGAGCTTGCTAGCTACATTGCAATGGCTGCACGAGGGACAGTTAAAGAGATGATGCGACCCTCCTGCTTTGCCGGAATCGAACTGGCGGTTTCTAGACTTGCACTCAGAGAAAGAAGCAGCTCAGAGTAGTTAACAGAAGTTGCTCGGAAAGGAGTTGGCTCACAGCAAAAGTAAGCGGAAAGAGAGTCATAAAAGAATTGCTTTAAGGAGAGGTTTGGCTCAGGGAACAATTGGCTGAGAGAAGAGGTAACTCAGAGAAGAAGTGAGTCAAAGAAGAGGTAGCTCAGGGGCTCAGGTTCCATTGTTGCTGGTTTAGAAGGGAGGTAGTTCAGACACGGAGTAGCTGAGTAGCTCGCCCAGAGCAAAAGTGCAGAGAGAAAGAGAGAGAGAGAGAGAGGGGGGTAGCTCAGGGAAGAGTTTCGCCAGGTATGTCAGCGAGAAGTAGCCCAGAAAAGAAACAGCCTACAGTAGGGACAAGTGAGAGAAGAGTTGGCAGAGAAAAAGCCCCTAGGAAACGAGAGAAACTTCCGCCCCGGTGCCGCCGTTGGTCACCCTTGAATCCTGTTCAATCCTGTTCGGCAGAATTCTCCATTGCTTCAAAACAAACTGTGGAAATGCTCAACAAGACAACCCCGCTTCGCAACTCAACAGCAGTGTGCAGGTTTCCAAGATTTCACAGCTTAAGATTTCCAGGGTGCCGGCTTTGGACTCAGCAAAACGACACCGCTCCCAAAACGCACTGCTGTTCGAAGTAAACATTGGGTCCCGTCAACAACCACCCTTGGGGCCCCCCACCGCAAGACATCCTCCTCTGTCCGGTTCCTTCAAAGTCTCAAACTTGAACAGCACGTCGCCAACCTTTGGTGAAGCCATCTGGTGATTGCTTGAGGTGTACAATGCCATCCGCAAGGTCGGGCCATCGTTTGCCGCGCTCTGGACACGGCTTCCCATGATCGTAAGAAGTGCTACTGGAATCCATCAACAACCTGGGATTTGGATTTTGGGCATTGCTCACCTCAGTCTCAGTTGCTTATCTGCAACAAACATCAACCTGCAAGGTCTGGCTGGGCGCTCGACAGCGGTCAACATTCCTGCAGCATGGCCGCATGGGGTGTTTCTTTAGCACTCTTGGCACTCATTTGGCACTCTTGCAAAACACTTCGTGGTGAAAACCTTTCAGCCGCCAACTTTCCGCATGCTTTACTTGGTCCTTTGACTCACCAAGACTCCTTCGTTCTTTTTTGGATGAGGCTAGACAGGCCAGTTTCATTTTAAGAACCAAAAGTTGGGAATGAACGGAAAATCTGAATGGCTGCCACCAGCGGCCCCATCAAAACTTCCCCTTCCCGGCACCTCGCAGGAAGCGGTTTTTGACCTTTTGGGCTGACTGCCGCGTGTAGAGCGCCGGTGTGTAGATCGTATCATAGATCTGACCACTCCTAAGAGATGCCAAACGACGCTTTAACCATGCCGATGCCGAGACTCCAAAGCTGGCTACTTCTGTGGCTTTCTGGACTCTCTTGGTTCAGGTGGGCGCCAAACTCGATAAATAGACCGTAATAAACCCAGTAAATCCCAGTGATCTCAAATTCGACCGTTTCGTCCCTCCAGCCATGTTGCATACCGTTCAAAGCTTTCTTGGCACTGATCATTGCCTGACCAGAAGCATGTCATCCCCATCAGATTTAAAAATTGGGATTTTTCGTGGGTGAAACTTTCAGAGCAGGTCAAGATCTCTCTACATGGAAAGATATATATAGAAAGATATGGAAAGTTCTCAAAATAAAACACCATTCCAACCTATTCCAACGTAGCTTCACTACTCATGAAAAATCTGCGGGCGAGCCCCGGGCCTCACGCTCTGATGACAAGTCCGCCTGCGGATTGCTGACCCACAACGGTGTTCCATGGGTACCCCCCATCGAATCGACATAGATTGTCATAAACCATCAGACCATCATACTTCTAAGCCATAATCCACTATGACATATTATGAAATATAATGGGAGATGTCTGAGATGCGGCCTGAACTTCTCTCTCTCCATGTCGTGAATATGTCGGAAACAAACCGACCCTGCCCGTTTCTTCAACGAACTTCCCACCCTGGAAGATACGATGGACTGCACCGCAGAGTTGCCACGTTTCAACTTCGCCACGGCGGTGCTGTTGGAGTCATTGCACTGCTCCTCCGTGACTTGTCGAGGAAAGGCCTGGCGAAATGATGGTCATAACATGGTGGTAACATGTGATAACTTGACAAAATGTAGTGAGAACGTGGTATTAGTAATGTAGTTTGGTGTGATTTAGTATGTAGTTTAGTAAGTAGTAGTCTGTTAACTAACATTGAGTAACATTGAGTACTCAAATCCAAAGATGGAAAGATAGTCTAAATGACCGAAAGAAGTAATTTACTACTTTAGTGACTTTAGTTTCGGTCAGGAGCTGTTGCCTGGAGCCAATGTGAATCTATCTGCGATTGAGGATGCCCTGAAAACCCGGAAATCTCCCACAAATGGTTGAGGGTTGCTGTGAATCTATACTTGCTTTGGGGAAAGGACGGTGCCTGCAGGTATAGTTACAGTAGTTTCCAGTTTCCCATCAGTGCACCAACCCGCAACAATCGCGAAGCCGCGAGCCGCTTCTCGCCCTACTCACCTCGAGGCATCCAGCTGTGACACGTTCGTTCACCTCGAGGCGAAATTTGGGGCGCCCTTTGGTCGATTTTGAGGTCTCTACAGTCCAAACCAAGCATCAGAGGGTATAAACCTCATATTTGCTGATGATAGAGCTGAGTTTGGATGAGTTTGGGGTTGATTCGGGTTTATTATTTCCATGGTTGATGTTGAGCCAGTGTCATCCATGGTGTGATACTTGTGATACCGATACCTGTCAGTGCTCTGAGTACTGCACCGCTGCCAACATGACCTGCGAAATGGCGGTCACCGAATCAAGATATTTACAATGTTATGTTAAATTATATAAGTGTATTTATAAAATTGTATAAAGGATGTTTGTCTAATATCATAATCGAATATTTAACAATCTACTGGACATACATAAAACAATATGTACGGATCACACACATTTGATTACACCCGATTTCATGGCATCCTTTGTCGAATGTCGCAAATATCGAATCCCCTTTTATTTGAATTGGATCATGTTCGGCGACTTCCACACGGCTAAACACACGGGCATGTCCGGCCTCCAGCTCATTCAGCAGTTCCTCTTGTCGCACTGAATTCATCTTCAAGAGCCGTTGCTGCTGTCCACACTGCCTTCACCGCTACAATACGATGATTCCGCGATGAACATGAACGGAACCAATAGCATCCAGTAGCATCCAATAGCCATGTGCCCTGAAGAAATCCCAAGTATCCACGAAAGTCTCATAGAAATACATCCGGAGATGGGTCAAGTTGGTCAAGTTGGTCAAGTCATCAGGCTGAGCCCCAAAAATCATGCCGAAGCCTTTCTGAGCAAAGATATTGAATCGATGATGTTGGCACTATCGTTTCAAGCTCTTCAAACTTTCTATGATATTTCTCTTGCATAGAGACTTGCACTGTTTTTTTCATTCTTTTCCTTGAAGTTTTGCCGAAAATGAATGCTGGAAATCTCAAGCTCCGCCTGGCGAGCTGCAGCGCGGCCTCCATTCCCGGCCTTGGGAATCTTTGGAGCCACATGGATCCATCAAAAAATGGGTTGAGTATTTGGGTTCATTGGAAATGCATTGGAAATGAATTCGAAATGCATTGGAAATGCTGATATCGACCTCGCACTTATGTGGCACAGCCACAAAGATTGGAAATGTTGAGACCCCAAAGGGCCCGAAAAAGTTCAAGTTGCAAATTTATGCACTCATGGAACATCATGGAACCGCATGGAACCGCATGGAACCGGTTCAATGGGTGCCCACAAGGCAGGATTCATCTCACCAGTACCAAGGTACTCCGTGTCGGTCTCTGCCATCAGGGCGGGCGATCACCGGCGGTCACCGGCGGTCGCGGATGTTTGGGGTGACGTTGCCCCTTTTTTCAAAACGACGACCTGCCAATGAAATATGACTTTCATTGACACAACACAAGTGGTGTGATGTTGTTTATGATATATGTGTGTGTGTGTTTCGTGTCTGGTTGTTCCACTTGTCTTGATTTGAGAAGCTATGAGTGTCCAATGGCTGCAGAAAAGGTCCAGTTTGTTTAGGTCCAGTTTCATCGCATTGCGGTCGCTTCCCCCTGCAGAACATCTTCCACAGTCAAGGCAAGCGGACCCTTTCGAACCAAGCAAAACTTGCCCGGCTGAAAATTTCTCAATCCGTTTGGTTTCTGAAAAAATTGTTTGGCGTCCCATTGCGGAGAAATCCAAGCCCAACTATCTGAGCTCGTCCCCTTAGAGCAAAAACATCCGTGACTACGCAGCAAGAGACCCCGCTCGAGACCCCATCCCCAGTCTTGAGGAGAGTCTTGAGAGCTGAACAAAGATTCTGACACATTCTGACAACCTCTACATCCTCGAAAAGAGATACTGAAGATACTGAACAAAGATTCTACAAAGATTCTTAGATCTGAAGATACCAAGTCTGAGAAAATCTCGATCATCTTCATGGAAAGACCTGAGGATCTTACAACATCTTGATAGAACCTCTTAGAATTCCAGAGCATCGCAAGCACTTCTAGCATGCAATCTTCAAGATCTTCACAGAAGGACCTCTTAGAGGACTTCACCAGGACCTTCACAAGATCTTCTCACAAGGACCTCTACAAGACCTTGGCCACGCTCTTCACAGAAGGACCTTTAAGAGAATCTCAAAAAGTCGTAACCGAAGGACGTTCTACAGAGTTCACAAGATCTCTACACCATGATTTCTGAGAGTTGACTAAAACGAGCACCGCCCCACAACGAGAGACCCACAGAGTGGAGAGATGGCTGTGCAAATGATATCAAAAGAGAGCGATCCAGCACGCACAAGCTATTTGAAAGGGTTTCACCACCGGAAGTAAAATGAGTAATTGCCGCACCACAACAAGATGCAAAAAGAATCCACGTCGAAAGCAACATTGGATGTCACTGTTCCTCTGTTCCTCTATGGTTTGCGTGTTTTTAAATGCATCTTTTGATTGCTGCGTCTACAATGCTACAACGAAAAAATGAAGCGGAGGCATCTGAGCTACTGCACCTGCCACACGAAACTGACCATGACCTCAACATCGCCAATCAAAGAATGACGACAATCTCACAAAAACACGGTTTTTATGCTTTGAAACTAGTCCAACTTCACCCCAACATCGCACCCGCCACACAAAATACCTCTCATGTTGATCTGCTGCTGCCAACGTTTTAGCAACGTGCACGATGTACTGCGCCTGCCACGCGGATGACAAAGTGTTCAATGTCCTGCGCCTGCCACACAAAACGAGGTTCTGCCCCTAAAATGACGAATGATGCGCCTGCCACACAAAACGTACAGAGCTCCAAAAAAACACACGGCACACAGGCGAGAACTCGCCTCAATTGTGAACCCTCGATCAACCCAGCCTCAACGATTACTGTAAGAACCCACGTGTGACCACACTGTTTAGGGAATAAATAGGATGGTGACCCCGCTGGAACATCAATTTTTCTGTACCGAACTTCCCATTCAAACAACAAGAAGGTCCTCTGTTACTGTCCCAAAAATTCTCTTCACTGCCCCAACTACGCTGTAACTACGCCGTAACTACGCTTGCTTTGCTTTCTTTTTTGTCCTCTCTCTGCACCGGGAAGCAGGTCTCGTTGCCACCGCTGTTACCAAGTTCCTGGAGCCGATTGGAGGAAAAGAAACTGCCGTAGCAGTGCAGTGGTTCCGTTTCAGAGTGCAAGACGATTCATTTCCAAAATATATATATATATATATTTGTACAAAATCGTCATTTCCAATCAAACTTGCAATAATCGTAGTTTGTTTTTCTTGCACGTGATGTCCACACTTTCATCTGTGGTGAAAGCTTAATGTCCACCATCTTCTCGAATCGAGCGCTAAGAAATTGTAACCAGCAGCCACAAATGATGTCAGCTAGAAACCATTGCAGTTGAATGAAAGATCGGAGATCAACGCCAGGCCTTCAAGAAGACTACAAAGTGATCGTTCAATTGACGCACCCAAGGACCTTAGAACAAGTGGTGATCTACGCGTTTGGAAAACAGTGTGACGACTTCCCATTTAGTTGGATACTTAGTATTCCTTTTGGATCACTTTTTGGATCTTCTTGGCTGATTGTAAAAATCAATTGGCCGCATCTTGATCTGAAAACTCGGCCACTCAGCCGCTCATGATGTCATGGCCAATCCCAGCAATGATGTCATGCCCTGCCGCCTGGGGACCTAATCGTTCAACATCCATTCCCATTGCGTAGCTTCCAAGCTCTTCTTCACTTCATTCCAGTTCCCAATCAGATGCGACCTCCGCGACAAGACGCACACATGACCAGAACCCGAATTCAAGGTCCTGCAGTGCCACAAGGATTTCAGTGGGAATCTAAGATGCGAAATATTTCTTACGGATTCATCGCCGGCGAGTTTTTTTTTTCAAAGAGGAGAGGGGCGCTCCTCCACTGTTTACCGAGGCCCAAGCTTGAACATGCTCAGTCTTCACCCCAAAAATGGGTACAAATCAAGAATTCAGACACCCGGCCCATCGCTTCCCTTTATTCAATCATGAAATATCTGGAGTACCTGAAGCCTTGCTACATTAGACATCGATATGTCTTAGAGCTGGATTTTTACAACATACCCCCTGCAACGTTTGCATCTTTTGTTGGTTTTGTTGGCTCACTATTCGCATGAAAAAACGTCCTTAAAATCATGTTTCCATCATTTGGCATGCCAGGAACGCAGCCAAGTCACAAACTTCCATTGTGCAGCTTCACCCATCCTGGCGCCTGACTCATCACTTCTGATTGGGGCTCACCGTGGATGATTTGATATAGGGAATCCAACCGGTTGTTAGGGTTAGCCAAGGTATTAGACCATTCTCAGTAATCTAACCATCTACAGTAGTTGGTCATAATAAATGTTGGCATTATGATATATATATCAGCAATATTCTATGATCCCCATTGAACCCGCCACATAAATTCACAATTTTGGGATATTGGGGCGTTGCTCACATGATCTGCAACTTGATGAAACACGAGCCTTACAAGAAATTCCAACTGCATTTGCTGCGCCAGCAACTGAATACGGCCAACCGAATTGTGTCATATGAGAAATGGATTTCTCATGATTTCTTCAGCAATATTCAACCTCAAATCTTGTCATCTCGCACCAGCAAGCAGAAAACAACCCAGTTGTTCACCGTGGCTTCTGGTCGCGGCAGTAGCATTCCTTAGGCCCCGGAAATTCTGTAGGCACCTTCGAGAGTGGCGCTGGAGGGCAGCTGGAGTTCTGTCGCAAGAAGTTCCTTACTGCCTGACAAGAAAGACACGGCCCCGACGGGAACCTCTCCAGATCCAGCAAAAAGAGAACTCTTTGAGAACACGATTCGGCCAGAGGTGAGGATTTTGTTTTTAATGACGTACCCAGAAGTCATGGGTTGAACCATTTTTTGATGTGTGAATTGAGCACAACGAGAAACCGATATGCTCCAGGATCCCAAATATCTCGTGACAAAAGCATTTTGTTACTTAGGGGTTGAAGAGTACACTTATGTGACTTATGTGTGTGTGTGTGTTTTTCCACATTCGAAGTGACTTGTGTTGTTTCCAAATTGGGTTTGGGTCAAAATTTCAAGATCCCATCCGGAGATGATAGATCAAAATGATAAAAACGGTGCTGTCTCCTCCAAGTTTGCAGCGCTTCCAGCTAAGTCCTCATAGTAGACGTGCAGCACCGGCAGACCCATTGCCTGGGACTTTGCGGGCGACAAGAACTCTTCGGTCTTGGCGAACCGAGGCGTTTGCCAAGACTTGCCACCTTTGCGCATTCCGGTCCTAGACTCTAGATATGACTTGCGGTACACTCTTCGCATCATTGCATCACCGAAACACAGGTTGAATGATTAGTATAGTTTAAAGAAAAAACACAATGTCCAATAATTCTATCGTAAAATCAAAGATCTTCAAAGGTTGAATCGATGTGCCACAATTTGTGGCAAGCGCATGCAAGCCCCATGCTGGGAATGCGATTCGATTCCCCCGGAGTCTACGTTCAGCTCGAGTCGCTCTGGCTTGTCCCAGTATTTGTCGTACCTGCTGAATCTTTTGCTTGTCACCTCGGAGCTCAGGCAATCCAAAATCAACACTGGAGATTATCCCGTTTGGGGCCTCAAACAGCCCAAAAACCATCTACAAAAATTAATCAAGAAAGGTGTTCCTATGAAAGAGACAACTTTGAAGAAGACGAGATGAGACGAGCATGGGAAGAAGAAGACGAATCCCAAGAGCCTACAGAGCCAGGGGCGAACTGCACCCATCTGCATCCAGCAACGTTGCAAAAGGTAGGTGAGATTCTTCGGATCCAGCTCCACTTTCTCTTTCCTTACCTGCCGCTTGGCATGTTGTCAGTCGAAGGTGAATTGTCCACTTCCACTTGGGAAAGGTGTGCAGAAAAGTGGAGGATGTGGCAATAGATGGATCTTTTGCCGCAGCTGTCGTGATTTTGTGCAACATCCTAGGCTTCCAGGGCCGTGATCTCCTGACTTGAGCAGAATTTCAAGTCCAGCCTGTGGATTGTTTTGCGTTTTTCATATCCAATTTTTGAGTTTCTACATCTCTGAGGATACTACAAAGAATGGCCATAAGTCAGGATACAAATATTGAAAATTATTAAAAAAACATATTTTCAGAAAATCGAGATTTTCGTGAAGTTTCATCACACGATTCCCGTGGCCAGTGGGCTCCAGTGGGCCATGGTTTCCAGGCCTTCGTCGCCTCACCGGCGTCCTTGGTGGCATAGAGCGGCACCTTTCGATTCGCCTCCACGGAGAAGATGCGTCGCAGGTCGTTGCGGCGCTGTAAGAAGACGATGCCTGGGGCGACTCGGGCGACGGAAATCGACAGTGCCAGAGACAAGAGCCCAGAATATGAACAAAGTATGATGATATATGATGATAATCAATGATATCTGAATATATGTATATATATATATAAATACATATACATATACATATTACGTACATAAATATATATGTAATAGATAAGACAAACATGATACATACATATGACATACAAAGAGAGAGTCAGTCACAATCAATTGGAGCATATGAGATCTGTTTTCAATTTGTCCATAAAGAATAACGATGGGATGATAGAATATCATATTCTATTCACATTCTATCATCCCACCTTCATGGAAGACTGAAAATATCTTAACGTTTTGAAAGAGAAGCCTTCAAGCCAGGGAAATTGGGAGATCATGGGACAGCCATGGACAACCAGTCAAACTGGGAATGTGGTTGTCAAAGAAAAAATCACTTGATTCAGTAATCTTCGACCACCATTGAATTCCTGTCATACCCTGCATACCCTTTCTCCAAATCTTGGGGTAGAATAGTCACCCAAAAAGTCCAAATCTCTTTTAACAACTTATCTGTGATGTAGTTTAGAAAAAAATGGAACCAGGAAATTATGGCCTTCCTCCAGACATCTCCAGATCGAGGTGCGGATCTTGTGCTGCAGACAGTACTTCTTGAACCAGCTGGACCAATCTTCAGGAAAGGCTTGGTTCACTTTCCTCACCAAACACGCCCTTGCAACATGGAACACATTTTGAGAGCTGGATGAGCACTGAAACTGGTGAATCAGTGAATGGAAAAGTGTGTTGCGAGAAGAACTGACCAAACCTCGGGCAGCAACAACTGTTGAACAGCACCCTGATATGAAATCATTGAGAGGCGCTTATCCATCATGAAGAATGATGAATCAGCCTTTTAGGAATCTCTGATCCAGTTGCCCAGGCAATGATCTGACCCGGGTAAAAAAAAAGAAACATGACATGGAAACCAACTGAAGCCAGAGCCGGGTTCCAATTGAAGCCTCGCACGAGTCTTCCATTCTGCAAGTCCTCAGGTTTGCTTGGTGGAGGAACCACATGCCTCACTGAGGAAAGTCGCTAGTCTTGTAGCTGGTAAGGTCTCAGGAAATTCCAACTCATTACTTCCCCAAGACTAAACGAGAACGCGGCAGTGGAGGCGCTTCGGGAAAAAAGTGCACTTTTGCATCCAAAAAGTGAATGATTGACAAAAGAACTCCAGCTGGATCTTTTAAATCATCTGGAATCGGAATCTGGTCGAGAAAATTGCCAGGGTAACCGGAACCAAAATGATGAACTAGATGGTTACTGATCACTGTTGACCTGAAGGGTTTAGTTGGTGAAATCTTTGATGAAGATGTGGTGAAGTTGTTGAAGTTTGTTTGCCAGTGACAAAGTTCCTGTTGTTGTGAGACGCACCAACTTTCAGGCAGCTTAAGCACAGAAATCTTGCAGTCCTTGCCGGTTTGCGCAACATAGTCCACCAAGGTCCAAGGTAGCTGCTTCCCATCGAATTCGGCCGTGGGATCCAACAGTTTTCCTTTGAAAAATCCTTGGATGGCCTCCCGTCGTAGGGTTGGGGTCCACCAGGAAAATCGTTCGGTCTGATGGTATAGAATCCTGAGGACAAAATGAATGACAGCGAGAAAAACATTAATCCGCACCAGCAAGCAGGGATGCGGAGAGATGCGCGAAACCAAACAATTCAAAGCAACCCGAAGAACCCAAAGGCCCAAAAAGTAAGAGTTTCCAAGACCTTGCTCTGGTTTGTCCACGCATGCTTTTGTCATGTTGTTGTGCCACCCCAAGCATGTGCCAGGTGTCTCAGGTAGCACTGCAATGCAGGGATCGCGATTCAATTCGTGCGAAAGCCTGAACAGCAGGTCATCTTTGATCTAGCAGCAAAATGATGATAGTTCACAATGGCATGCAACTCACAATCACAATGCTGTAGCAACAGGAAAAAAGTATTCAACCATATATACATATATATAGCCAGAATGTCCATACGAAGGAAAAAAAGAGAAACAAGAGCAGAACAAGAGTAGAACGTCAACACCAACAGCAAGGATACACGAACAAAAATGCAAATCTGGAAAAACAAAGGTGTGGATGTTAACAACACTTCCGGTGAGGATATACGGATATAATGTTTGAACCAAGTGTTTGCTCAAAAACTGTCCGATTGATCTGTAAGCATACGTACAGTAAACTGTATGTGCAGTCAATGGTAGAGATCTGAACGCGTGACGAACTGGAGCACGCCATTGAACGACCCGTTGTTTATTGTCAAATTCAGTCTTCCGGAATCATAATCCACGATTTTAATGTGGGAAAACTTGATGTGCATGTGTTGCAGGAAATTTGGACGAGAAACCAGTGAGTTCCGGAGCGCTGCAGGGATAGAAGGACCACCCAGGATTCTGTTGGCAAGGCGAAGCCTCGCTTCAAATGTTGAATAATTACGTGGCTGCCAAGAATGGGGTTGAGTCAAATTGTCCATTGAATCCCCAAAAATCATGAATGTCCTTAGATGTTCACTTCCATTCGGGGGACAAGAAAAACTGCGACAATTTGATTTCGTTTGGATCTCAAGCCTTCTCGATTGGGCTGATTCGGTGGTTGCCTGGGCTGCGGAGCAGTTTCGATGGACGGCAGTGGCGTTGCCCAACTTTGGGATTCCGTCGCAGGTCTTGGGAGCCAATGCTCTCCAGACAGCAGCAGCAACGGAACGAGGGAGAAAATGGCCAAGGTCGCGAAAAAACAGGTGGACTGGCATCTCATCTCACCCGCTCACCATGGCGAAGCTTGTCCAAAAGGTTGCCATGTTTAGAAAACATCTGCAACCCCACACTCCCAAAATTCCCCCAGGCAACTGCAATACGAAAATTGCAAATTGCACCACCAAGGAAACAAAACAACCAATAAATCGATTCATTGTCATGCACGCACAGGCACACACTTCCGTCAACATTGTGGAATTTCGCTGTGAGTTCTGGAAGTTTTTTGACACAAGGCTCGCATTGCTTGAATATCTGGGGAAAGCACGGTGCAAATTCCCGACCAAATTGCAGAATACATGTTTTGTTGGTTCAATATGCCATTGCAACTGTCCATGCGTTTGCATCCCTTTATGAACCAAATTTTGGCTGCATCAACCTGGGGACTCAAGGACCAAGGAACAAAAACGATCTTTGACATGAATCCAAGCGGTTCGAAGAAAAGGACCGTAATCCAAAAAAAAGTAACCAAAACTATTGTCCAAATAATGTTATGCAGCCACGCCGGTTCAAAAGATAGAACAAACGTCCTCGAACACATGCACAAGCAAAGTTGTTGAGAACGGATCAAACGTCTGGAACCTTCCTGCCGTTGCCTGCAACTACAACCAGGAGACCGGGGTTGCCCCGCAGGATGAAATGGAAAGTCAAACCGTCATTGAACAATCAAGATTTCAACAAAGTAGTAGAACCCGTTTTCATCAAAGACTCCTGCGAACATGAAACACCTTCAATTAGATGCACCTGTACAATGAATTAAAGCTTCAGCAATAGCCACTTTCCAATGAAGCGGCCACTGCGAAAAAAACTGACTGAATGCAATCCGAGGCAGACAACCTCCCATGTCCTTTTAACGAGCAAGAAAGCAATAAGAGCAATGGGGCCACATGTCCTATTGCTGTTCACAGGGTACATCACGTAACATCGTGGAACATGATGGAACTCTTGTCCACAAGATGAATACGGGATGACCCCACAGTCGTGCCAGTTTCCTGCTCTGTCGCTCTTGCTATCTCCGCAACCTGATGAAAGATCTGTCTGAAGCTGCTTCATGATATTCAAAAAAGTCTAAATCTTTGCTGTAAAAAGCCTTATAGCACGTTGTCCCCCCAAATGCTGGAAAGTGTTGACAGACCTTTCACTTCAGGCTTGCGCGCGCGCGAGATCTTTGGATCATGATCACTTCAATCCCACTTCCTTCCGCAAATGTGGCGGGATCTGAATCTCGTTGCCGTGCTTTCCAGTGTCGATGGATTGAACGTAGGCTCGAAACAACGCCTGCATCAAGGCTAGTCACTGCAGTATCGCACGGTGAGAACATCACAGAACCTCCTTTGATGGAAGACGAATAGAAAACCCCGCGCTTGCATACAACTTATCCAAGTGGCTGTCTATTTAGGATGCAATGAATAGAAACCACTGAAGTTGTACCCTTTCATAATTTCTGAGGCGCTACTACTTTGGGATTACGTGAGAAATTTCTCAGTGCAAAGTCTAGACTTAGTATATCACAACCTCCCAATCCCGAAGAGAAGGCAACATACTTATTGTGTCCCTCCAGTGAAGACATGGAATCCCAGGTTAAAAATAACAAAAGCTGTCCTTTTGTTTTCACGGGAGCTAAACTCAAATCTAGTTCATCCAACTTCCCGCTGACAACAAGTGAAGGACCTTCACTCTCAAATTCCGCATCTATCCCATATCATATTCAAGTTGGTACATTGACTAAAAACTTGTGCTTGAAAACCCTGAGAGCACGGCACCACCGTTTTCATTTCCACGACGTATCAATCACCCTGTTTTATTTGGAGGTCAAACCCCGGTATCCAACCAACTATCCAAAATAGACCACAGATGGAAACTGCCTGAAGCTATCTCCAAAAGCCTTTGGAGATTTTCGGATCATAGAATCATAGAAACTATCAGGAAATCACTAATTCTACTTCAAATCGATTTTAAATCCATTTCAAATCGATGTCTCTCATCTTTTTGGGGCAGCTGCTTAACAGCTACTTTCTTCCCAAACCCCCGGCCTGCGCATCAGGATCCCGAAGGCCATGCTCCTCGGCACGCTTCTCAGCCGCTCGGTAGATGCGTCCAATCAGCTGCCCTTCCTTCAGCACCTGTGGGTCCAACCTGAGACGCTTCCCACGGTGCGACCCTTGGGACCTCGGAGACCCTTGGGGATATTCCAAACCCATTTCCAACCCATATCTTGCCGAGATCTCAAGAAACTTGGGAAGGCTGATGATCAAGCAGCTATCCAAGTCTACCCCCAAGCTTCACTTCCACTGTTAGGATTTGCAGAAAGAGAACCCAAGTAGTGGCTGGTCTATCTTTGATCCAGGTTTTCAATCTTTACTTTACATATCTTTACCAAATGGTTTGAGATCATGGTCTTCCCAGTCTTGCCGACCACGCTCCGAATTTGGAAACCGTTATTTTTGTAACGAAAAAGTTTGGATAAAGCTTGGTACTGCAAGGAATCTAGCAGCCAAGCAGGCATGATATCAAAAATCAACCGCAAACCGCAGAGTTTCAGACACCAGGGTCCGCATTGGCAATGGGGTCACTTGCGACTCCGAAATTGGGTCACTTGCGACTCGGGGTCACTTGCGACTCCGAGGGGTCACTTACGACTCCGATTCTGGGTCACTNGGCAATGGGGTCACTTGCGACTCCGAAATTGGGTCACTTGCGACTCGGGGTCACTTGCGACTCCGAGGGGTCACTTACGACTCCGATTCTGGGTCACTTGTACCTCGTAGCTACCTTCAGGGTTTATAANAACTAACTAACTAACTAACTAACTAACTAACTAACTAACTAACTAACTAACTAACTAACTAACTAACTAACTGACGAACTGACTAACTGAGTAACTGACAAGCTTACTAACTAACTAGCTGACTGACAAACTAAATAACTGACTAACTGACTAACTGACTACCAAAGTAAATGACTAACTGACTA
>BGPT01000692.1:222999-239283 GCA_003297045.1 Symbiodinium sp. clade C Y103
AACTTCCAAAAGTAGTCCGACCATGAAGTATTTTTACACTTTTCACTTCCAAAAGTGTTCCAAATGTGCTTCGCGCCACAACGGCGTGAAACTGTTCATCATGATGATGATGATGATGATGATGATGATGATGATGATGATGATGATGATGATGATGATGATGATGATGATGATGATGATCATGATGAAGATGATGACGATGCTGAAGAAGCTGATCATGATGATGATGATGATGATGATGATCATGATGAAGATGATGACGATGCTGAAGAAGCTGATCATGATGATGATGATGATGATGATGATGATGATGATGATGATGATGATGATGATGATGATGATGATGATGATGATATTCTGGAGTTACAAGCGACACAAATTTGGAGGTACAAGCGACNATGATGATGATGATGATGATGATATTCTGGAGTTACAAGCGACACAAATTTGGAGGTACAAGCGACCCAAAACCGGAGGTACAAGCGACCCCCCGCCCGTCGGCATTGTCCAGATTCCCTTCAAAGTGAATTTGATCTCAAACCAACAATATCCACCGTTTCTACAAAGACCTTCTGCCAAAACCAGAACTCCTCTCTGCTTTCAGGTGACATGTGAAGCTGCGCTGCCTTCAACCATCCACCGCCCAAAGGTACACCACGGCCAGCTGCTGACGTGGCTGGGGCTTCAGTGACCACATCTGGCTCTGTGGTGGCAACGAGCTTGGCATTCCAACCTGAGAATCGGAGGCAAAATGGGTGGTGCTTTGGGTGGCAAAATCCTGGCGATTTAAGGTGAATGTTGGCTTTTTTTTGATATCATTGCTAGACTTTTGGGTGCCAAGAGTTTTTGTTTGATACTGACATCATCCTAAAACGATCCAATCTGGAGGAGAAGGGGATGTTCGTCAGACTGGATCAGTGGGGCCAAACACTAAAACCCAGAAATATGACCCAGAATTCATGGGGGTGTTTTTGTTCTGCGCCCAAAAGCCCAGCGTTTGGCAAGCCATCTCGGACAGGAATTCTGGCATGATCCAGGTACGAAAGCAAACAAACAAAATGGAAGAAATCGAATTTGAAGGAGCGACAAACTCGGCAAAACCGCACCTTCAATCCAACCCCTCATGATCCATCCAACTCTATCCAAATCATGCAATTCATCCCGTGATCCCAATTCATCTCAATTCTCTTTCCGAATCTTTTTCCAAAGTGACAGATCCAGTAGAGGTCGCCATCCAAATCTCCTTCGGCAATCAGCTCAGGCAGCCCCACATCGCTGGCACGGGGGAAGATCACTTCGCCAAAGGGGCGGGACGTCAAAAAGCGCCAGGCCTGGGAAAAGGGAAAGGGGTTGCCACGTTTGCCCAAAAAAAACTGAGATGACTGGTTTTGACTGGATTGGGTTAGTTCTCATATGGATTTTGGTTGATTTTGAATGATTATAGCTGATTTCGGACTGACCCTGATTGATTTTGATCATCTCAAGTGTTCTGGTTGCTATCCCAAGCTTCCCCAAACCGGCAGTTCTCAGTCTCTTCCCTTCACTTTTGCCACGTGACCTCTTCACTCATCCCTGGTGGACAACTGGTTACCACGTGCAGGCGCTTGCCATCGCTGGGGCGAACACATGGGCAACGGGTGACCAGCACTTCGGACATGCCTGGAGTGGAGTAGACATTGAGATCTTTGAAGGGGAAGGTTTGGATTCGAATGCTTTCGAAGAATCAATGCTGTGCCTTTCGAATGCTTTTTGACAAACTCTTGGGGCACACAGACCGTATGGTTTTGAGGGATGATTTCTGAAGGATCTTTAGTACCCTGAATTCCATGCATAATGTTTCTTTCCCTGATTCCTTTCCTGATGTTCTGCCTCCTTTCCCAAGTTTTGCCAAGTCCCTAACTCCTAACCTCCCCAAAAAAAAGCTCCCCCCCTCCTCACCTGGCCCTAGCCCCAACCTTCCATCCCCCACCTTGAGTCAAGAGCTGCTCCTGCAAACCGGAGATGAAAATCTGCCCCTCCGGCAGCTGCCCCGTGGGATCCGCCACGCCCACTACGAAGGCCTCCTGACGGAACTCCTCAGCTGCCCAAAGGAGTGGATCCTCTGAGATTGGATGGCTTGGACCGGACGATTTCTGGATGATCTATGATAAGTTTGGTGATGAATTGAATGATGAAAGTGAATGATGACACGATACGATTCAGTAGTCAAATTATAAAACAAAATAGAAATTGACGGAACCAGTGACCTTAAACTGTTCATCGAAACGGTCTCTCAACTGCTTCCACTTATTTGACAGAGCAACACGTTCACACTACAACTCCGCACTTTTGCTGGGAAACTTAAAGTCTTGAAAAAACGTGAGCCAAAAAAATTAGTCCAAGTCTCCTTCTTGTGTCTTTCAAGCTCTTCGGAGGATGTCTCCAAGCTCTTCAGAACTCGTTCCACCATGGGTGACAACTTCTTCTGCTTCTCCTTCAATGCCTTCACGCGTAGCACGAGGCACCGGGAATCCTCGTGGACTCAAAAACATTAAACATGAAACCCAAGTCCCAAGTTGATCGAGTCGATCCATGTCGGACCCAGATCATTGAGATCATGTACCGAATGGTAAAGGGAGTTGGCCCAGGGGATTGGACCTCAGGGAACCTGATGGTTCTGCTCATGTTGACCCACGATATAATTAGGATCGAAGAGAACCAGTGACCCTTATCCTCAACGAGTCCCCTTTTCAATCCTATTGGATCCCACTGTTTCTGACTGAGTTTGATCATATTTTGCATAGATTGCGCTTCACTCAAAATTGCGGGAAGGATTTCACTTTTGCTAATGCCCTCGGCCCCTTGACCCGAAGGCGTCCCCTCCTTCAGGGGACGACCAGTCTTCAACCATTTGCCTATCCTGAGATCGTGGGCCAAAACATCCAAAACGAGCACAGGTCAATGGAATCTGCGATCAAGCATATCAAAATCGAACCAAACCCAAGAATGCCAGTCAACTGCCAAGGTTTTTTAATATTTCATTATGTTTCATTGAGATCTTCCAATCTCACTACCTGAAAGTAGTAACAGTTGGCGATGATTTCTTGAAAAAAACGATGCTACAACTCCTCTTGGTCAAGCGTTGGGTACCCGGAGGGATTGCATCAAAGTCCAGCTCAAACAGCAACCTGTGACCATTGATCCATCACAACCCATCCAAGTATCTGCAGGCCCGTTGATGATGGAAAGACTTTGGTCACCACCACCCACACTTTGTCATCCGAAGAGATGCGGCTGGGGCCAACCTTCTGCATAGACTCCTCTCAGGATCCAACGCTTCAAGTACCGATCCAGATGGATCCACTGCTCTGGTGAAAACATGGGACAACCATGTGAAAGGATGTAAGAAAATGTAAGAAGGGGACACATGGAAATAAGATGCGGTCAGAGAAAGGCTGCCGCAACCCTTGAACAAATCAATTCGGAGTCGTCGAACCACGCAGGTTCTCACCCCAGAAAGACAGTGATCAGCCTCCAAAGCTCATGGAACTTCAACCACCTGAAACATTCCTTCTGGACCTCCGGCCGAGCCGAAACTGTTCAAAACCCTCCATCTCCTTTGCAAATTGGATCTTCTCAATCCCTTCCTTCAAAGTTAAGACGCCCTTCAGAACTCCAACTCCTTGGTTGTTTTGTCTCACATGTCACACTTTGTTCATTCTCCCCTCACTGGCCATGCAGGGCCGTATGTCTGAATTAAAATGTCCAAATTGGCAGCGTGAATCATGACAAGCCACTGCCTTCAGATAAACCTAGAAAACCAACATTACGCCCAAGGAACACATGACAACTGCCGAGAAAAAAGGTGCTTCTTCTCGACTACAACTTGAAGATCTCAGAATGGCTGCCGAGTAACGTGCCCCAAAGATGCGCACTTGGACGCTCGTCGCCGCCTTAAATTTCTCAGTTCTTGTTCCCAAATGCTCTGTGAGCCGCCGCAGATCTCGTTGGTTAATGAAGCCACAGCCACCAGAAGCTTTGGTCAAAGGTTCGTCAATGGCTTCGAAGTCAGCCTCGGAGCTAGAGCTATGGCATGCCACAGCAAGGAATGCCAGAGAATGCTGATGGACCGATGGATGTTTGCATCAGTGAAAGGCGCAGCTTCTTAGAGTGGAAATTCAAAAGTGAAACATCTGTGAGAGAGAAAGCTGAAAATCCAAGTGGAGAATGACTCCCCAAAACTCCCCAAAAACCAAAACTCCTCATGGGTCCTTTTCGGCACTCGACCCGGGAAGCCCATGGCTACCCTATGCCCAGCAACAGCTGTGAAGCTGCTCACGACGTGCCCAGGGCTTTGCAGAAGTTCCAAGCGCGAAGCGACTTTTCGAGCGCTCTTCCTGGCTTTCAGTCGAATGGAGACGATTCTTGAAAAGATCCCTTGGAGCACCCAGCATCATTTCAGCTTGCTGGAAACTGAAGGCATTTTTTGTTGGCCCCAGATGCTGAGGTTTCCGTTGCTTGATGAGTGGGGATCCTTTTTGCCGACAAGATGAAAAAACGCAACAAAATCCTGACACTGTGATTTCAGCAAAAAGACCCCACTTTGGGAACTGTACTTGAAGGAGGCAATGAAGCAATGTTTTCTGAGTGCCAAGTGTCAAATCTGAGAAATTCGCAAGTGCTTCAAATTCGTCCTCCAAGCTCGCCCGAGGAGATTCCTTCACGTAGGCACAACGCATGCAGTATTTGTGGCCACCCCAGAACTCGAGGCCATCTTTCCTGAAATGGCAAGTCAAAATAGCATGTCTTGAGCTTCGCGATGAAATCACGATGACAAACCTGGGGAAGTGAACCCATCACCGCCTACCCATGTATATGCTGGATGTATTCACAGAGGCCCAGATTCCCGGAATGTTTCACGATCATCACCAGCAAGTGAGCAGCAAGTACCACAACTTCAAACATCTTCACTGCATGGCTGATGCCTTTTTACTCTCGGCTGACCTCATCCGATGACCGTTGAATCTTTCCAGCTGTTTCTGATTCTACTGACTAGCAAGGCCCTGGGAGGATGATCTCTGACTTCGGGAGAGAATGATTGGATCTTTGCAACAGGAAAGATGAAAAAGAAACTGTTCTGTATCCATAAATGTGTCCAAACAATCCAGTACCAAATTTTGAAAAAATGCCCTTGGAATTTCGGGTCTTCTCCAAGTAGCTGTAACCTTTGGGGTGAAATTCAGACATGCAACGCGTGTCTCCGCCGAGCTTCTCAACTTTCACGCTGACCAAATGCAGAAGATCCCCATGGTGCTCCATGGTTCTTGACGGAGGCTCAAATTCTTTTCGGCCCAAGGCCTGCTCCATAATGACAGTGCGGGCTCTGAAGTGAAAGTCCAAAAAGCACTCCTCGGCATTGGTCAATGACAACCTAGGGATGATCCCTTGATGCTTAAGTCACTCTTAGGTCACTTGGGTTCCTCATTTTCAAAAAGAGTCGTTCTCCAAACCACATAGCAGACAATGACCGTTTCTTGATGGTTAAAGTTTGGATTTACAGGTCCTGCTGGCCCCGTCGAACTCTGACTAGCCATTTTGGTTACGCCGGCTTCAAAGATGGCATGTGCCCAAGAATACAACCAGATGCTTATGGAAGAGCTCCTAAGACATCGATGGCCGAGGCACCATTCATGTTACCAGTTCGAAGTGTTTTGTAACTATGTAATACATCGTAATACTATGTACATGACATGCGTGGCATACATGACACACATGATATGACTTCTCCGCATCCGCGGTATGACACTCTTGTTTTCCAACCCTTGTCGCCGTATGGCATCTCCGCTGCACCAACATTTTTCTGACTCGGTCTCTTCTATTTGGTCCCGGTGACCTATGCAAGGCTGATGCCTTTTGCCGAAAATCACTGTCTGAAAATGTTGATTTCCCTGGCAAAAAAAGACAGCTCGATCTGCCGTACAAGTTTATCAGGCTTTGAAGAAGGACTTCCCATGAAATATATTTGAATTTTACATCGGATGAAAAGCACCACTTCTCGCTATTAAAAAAGAGGAAGCAAAAAAATCTCAATCAACATCCCAAGTGTCTTCCGTTTTCTTATCACCTCCCAAAATGATCTTCTTCACCATTTCGAAAATGGAGAAGCTCCGTGGCTCATCGTGCTCCTCATCCTCAAAAAGTTCCTCCAAAGGAGTCTGCGGTGCAGTGGTGGCTACGCTCGTGGGGCAACTGCCGAAACCAACGTGATGATGATCCACTTGGACCTTGCAGGCCGGGTAAAAGGTGACGGTCCGGTGACGGTGACGGCCGGGTGGGTGACGGGTGACGGTTGGGTGTTGGACTTTTTGAGGCAGGAGGTTGCCATGGAATTTTGACGCTTGCAGGTTGAGGTTGGAGTTTTCGGGATGTTTTTTTCCCCAGATAGCTGAAAGCTATAGGGGTTCTTACTTCCAATAGAGGGAGGTCTTGGTTTGCGTTTTCCCCGCGAGGGTGCTAGGGTGCCGTGGGTGCTAGGGTGCCACGGTGCTGTCTGCACATAGGGTGCCAAGGTGCTAGGGTGCGGTGCTGTTTGCAGATAGGGTGCCAAGCCACGGTGCTGTTTGCAGTGCCAAGGTGCTAGGGTGCTATGGGTGCTAAAGGGGTGCCGTGGGTGCTGTTTGCAGATAGGGTGCCAAGGTGCTGGGGGCAGTGGGTGCTGAAGGGGTGCCGTGGGTGCTGTTTGCAGATAGGGTGCCAAAGTGCTAGGGTGCCATGGGTGCTAAACGGGTGCGGTGGTTGCTGTTCGCAGATAGGGTGCCAAGGTGCTAGGGTGCCGTGGGTGCTACGGGCGCCATGTTGGGTGCCGAGGTGCTAGGGTGCCACGGTTTGTTTGCAAACCGTTATTGTAGCCGTGACATGATCATGTTTCTGTGAACTTGGGCGTTGCGACTTTGGTGAGAGCAGGCTAGAATCAGTTACTTCTTTTTTTTGTGGTTTACCCTTCTTGAGCCACTTTGCGATGTTGGTCAGCCTCCGTAGCCGCATGGTGCTAGGGCGCCAAGGTGTTGCCCTGGGTGCCAGCATGTCGTAGTGCCAGGGTGCCATGGCATCATGCATGTGTTGGGACCATGGGTGCCACGGTGTCATGTGTGGTATGGTGCTGGGGTGTCAGGGTGCCATGGCGTCATGTCTACATGTTGTGGCGAGGGGCTGTGCCAAGGCGTCATGTGCATACGTATTGGGACCCAGGTATTGTGGTTCCAGGGTGCCTTGATGTCATTTATTGCTATCTGGGGTCTATGCCGGCGTATTGAGCGACCTTGGGGGCGCACATGTTTACATGTTTCGGTCGGTGAACTAAAAAGAATGAATACAAAACATGCTGGTCCTCCCCAAGCTGGTCCTCCCCAAAACGGCCATGCTTGTTTGCGGGATCTCAATTCTCAGGTGGAAATCATGAGAAATGACATCCTACCAACTCTGGCGGGATCGTGACTGCCCCACGACCAAAGAATGCCAAGAAGGCGACGGATTTCGCATCATCACCATCCAACTTGATCGTTGCCTTGCACTTATTCGATTTCTCCACCACACCAATCTCTCCTGACAAATTTGCACCCCTGACCAGGCCCTAGCCATAGCATGGAATATCTAAGTTTCCCAATCCCAGGCTTTGCAGATGGAAAAAAAACTGAATTAGATTGAATTGGTTTGTTTTCTGCATGGTCAGTATGTGGATTGTGGCATCTCGCTGCTCACCTCGCTACCCCAAGCTGATCTTTTCGGGACAAGACTTTATGACAATCCCATCGACAGCGACTCGGGTTGATCTCCTTGATGTTTTCCTCCTGTGATGGTCACTCGATCCCCTTCCTGGGAGGCAGAACAAGGCACGGTTTGGGTTCTTGAAAGGACAGTAAAACAACGAAAACATATGAAAGCAATATGAAAACCATGGAAACTGCGGATTTGCATGAAGAGATTCACGATCTTAGATACTGACTCGATCAAGAACTATAGATTTGTCGAAAAACTGCCGCCAAAGCGAGGTCACAAGTTCGCTGTTCCAATCCACCAAGTCACGTTCGCTTTCCTCGTCTCCTCCGGCATTTTGACGTTGGGCTCGGCTTGGTACCCTACTGCGCTTCGTTCCGGAACCACCTCGGATCGTGGCCAAAGTCCGAGTCGAAGTTGGACTTGGGACTTTGGAGTTCTGAGAAGCCAACTGTGAAATCTATTGATCCAATTGAGGGATCCACTCCATCCCATCTTGAAAGTTGTGGTTTTTAGCTTCACCCAAAAATCATCGTTGACCTTTGGTATATCAGCAAGGAATTTTTTTCCATAAGTCTGACTTTGGCACCACAACAAGGGTGACGACTATGACAAGTCCATGATGATTCCACGCATCGATTTGACAGAAAACTTTACCATCCAAACAGGAAATTCTATATCACACCCCCGCCCCAGGCCATTTACATTAATTCCAATATCTGAGACCAGAAGACGGTACACTTTTTTATTATCTGCTTTGGTAAATCTGGAAGTGACACTGAGGGCTGCAAAGGACAGTTGACGCTGAAATTTTGCCCTGGGGTTGCAAAAGAAACTGAATTTACGCCAGGCACCGTAGACATGGTTTCAAGATGAATCAAGCAAAACACGAAAACATGCTTAACTAAAAACATGTCCAACTTCAATCTCTTAGGGGCCGGGCGCGGGGAATGCGTGGAAAAGGCGATAAGCGAACTAGAGTGCGCATTGTCAAGAAACAAACGTTGCCCTTGAAGGTGTTTGCGTCTAACACAGGCCTACGACACTTGATAGACCTTTCCGTCTCCAGGTGTTCTGAATGGTTTTGTGACAAAAAGTCGGAAATACCTACCAAACTTCGAACGGGTGTCAATGAATAGCAGGACAACAAAAGAAAAAGGACCTAACGCGGTCAACCTGAACAAGAAAATTCTGATACACCCCATAGACAAAGATGCAAGAAACGAACTCAAGCTACAAAAAGGCAAGAGTGGAGGATAAAAGAGCAGACAAACATGTACACCATACCGCATGTGGGAATTGAAAATAAAACTCATCATGAGTTTTAGTGCCGATATCTGAAAAAAATCATAAAATCTGAGACACATCCATGCCTTCTTGAAAAAAGGGTTGTACTGTACCGCGTTTGGCCCTAGGCAAGGCAATCTCGGAGAAGGTTCAAGGTATTTAGCACGATAAACAGGAACCTTTTTCCGAAGAGGGAAAAGATTGGAAAGGAGAAGCAAAGGCTTGGCACAAAAACAAAGGCACAGCATGGCACAGCTGAAGGAAACCAGAAGACAGGAATGGAGGGAAGGCAAAAAAAAACGAAAGACGGACAAATACAAGAAATAAATCCCGTGGCAGAAAAACATGAGCGCTCTCACCCAAGCATGTAGAAAACCGTTATTTTGCAAACGGGCAAGGTGTATGTTCTTTGATTGAGATAACTCAGTCAACTCAATGCGTTCGGTGGCAACAATGACTTAAAAGCTGGTTAGCAGATAGAAACCCAAGAAATATGATCATTAGGATCGACAATTATTGTCAACAAAAACATGCATGTTGCATAAAGACTATTGACCACTGGGTCGGACTGCCGGCGTATGTCCAAATCTTCAGGTATCTCATGAGGTTCAACTTTTGCCCAAGTTGAATGATCATACTGCCACAAACGCTTTTAAGAAGACCTAGAGAAACGCAGCATCCAACAACAGCCAGATTCAGGACCTCAATCAAGGAGCCAACGCCAACCACGTGAGTCCAAAGTGAGTCCTTGCACTGGAAGAGCTCACTTTGGACCTATGTCAAGGACTTAAAGCAGCCGGGTTAAGGTCCAAAATGGGTAGTTACACTGTAAAGGCCTACTTTGGGCCTAAATCAAGGACCTGATGGCCCAAAGCCAACCACATTACAGTCCGTTACACTGTAGAAGCAGGGCAACAGCTCACTTCGGGCATAGATCACGGACGCAAAGCCAACCAGATCAAGACACAGCTCGCTTTGGACCTCAATCAAGCCCCAGAAGGGGTAATCTTCAGGGGTGGTCCTTGGCAAGCCTCGATCTTGACCTGTTACACTGTAACAGCTTACTTTGGAGAGTCCATGGTGGCCAGACTCAATCATTGGGAAATCACGGTTATATGGTCATTACAAATTAAACCAAAAAAAACTCAACTCGATGCCTGGCAAAATTGAAGCCTCCAAAGTAAGTTGTTACAGTGTAACAGGTCAAGATCGAGGCTTGCCAAGGACCACCCTTGAAAACAATATCATTTGTTTTAAACGCATTTGTTGCAGTGTTGATTACTCCTTTAGGTCCAATCATCGTGGTCTTAGGGTGATAGTTAACTCCAGCGATGCAACCTTTTTTTGCCTCTGACAAGCCGACGGAATCCGCGCCAACAGCACGCGAATATTACACATCATTTCATGGCGTCAATTACGCCAGGTAGTTCCTACAAGACTAGGTACTGTAGACGGAAAATTGTGCTGCGAAGCGAGAACATAAGCATTTGCGCGTGATCCATTGACTTACTCCACCCATCAGTAGAACGATACCTGTTAATTATTGGACGGTTTGACAATTCCGCATTGATTCAAGAAGAGCAAATTTAAACAAGCAATGTTGTCTCAGAAGGCATTGCACACCAAATGCAGAATATGTTGGAAAACAAATAAAATCCCGACCGTTTTGTGAAAGCAGCATGTCATTGAAAATTGGAAAACACACATTGTTCTTAGATTTAAGCAATGTAGTTCATGTATGGCGTGAATTGGGAGAAGTCTTGAATCAAACCGTGTTCTTTCGAAAAAGAACTGTAATAAGGGCGCAATTGTCCTTCAGATTCGGCCCAAATAGCTAGAATCCGAAAACAATTGACTAATTCTCATTCGAGCCAATGGTCTCTGTCTCCAACTTTTCTCCACAATTCTGATCATGCATTAAATCATTACTTTGACAAAAGTAGGCCATCACAAAGTACAAAACAGCAGACTCCAAAGCTTCATTGCCCTTTCCTGGACATGTTCCTTTTCAGGATGGTTTGATTCGCTCTTTTGGGATAGTGTTCTTTTCCTCGCAGTACCATTTGAAGCTTCAATGTCTGGGTTTGGGATTTTGATATCATCATACCGGTTGAGTTAGGGTCTAGGTTCTTCCGCGTGTACTTCTTCAGGGTTTATTGCTTCAAAGTGAATACTTTAAGGTTTTTGGTTTAGTGCTCCGGGGTTCTGGGTCCATCTCAAAAGCTATGTTTTTTTGAGGTTCAGAGTTTATTGTCTAAACTTTACTCCCGGGTTCGGAATTACCGGGTTCCGAATTTCGGGTTCCCGATGTCCGGGTTCCAGATTTCCGGGTTCCGGTTTTCCAGTTCCAATTTTCCGGGTTCCGAATTTCCGGGTTCCGGTTTTCCGGGTTCCGGATTTGGGGTTCCAGATTTCCGGGCTCGGGGATCTATATTTCAACGGTAGTGTTTTTTTGGTTTTTGGTTCTTTGAACTTAGGTTTTTGGGGGTTCTAGGGATTCAGAGGCTCTTTCTGTTGCATGAGGGCGCGGGCGTGGGCTATTGTGATCTAGGGTAATACAAATGGATCCTGGACAATTCTGATTGGTCTTTGCGAATGGACCGGCCTTGTTTCCGTTCGTGTGTTTCTTGCTTGATGTGCTTACTGCTTTGGTCTTTCTTTCTGAATTGTCTTGTTCGGTTTCATGTTTCCTTTCTTTCTAACTGATCATGCGTTACACAGGCAAGCCACCGATAGATTCCAGCAGTATAGAAAGGAAGCAATGACTCTGCCAATGCCAACACAAACATGCATCATACAGATGGCCTTTACAAAACCAATGATTTGTATAGTATAGGAGTTCCTGCCAAATGGTAGGTGTTCCTATGAATTTTCCCTCAACCAACAGGAAATTTGTGATCCCCAAAACCATGGACTTCGACATCAAAACGGAAAATTGACAAAAAAAAATGAATGTTTACATGAGTTTACATGTAAAAACAACCGTTTTCAGCCCATGAGTTTCTCTCCACTTTTCTCCGCCTTTCTCCAAGCCGCTTTCGACTTAGGCTCTGGATTCTTGGGGGCTGAGTTTGGATTTCCTCTCGGCATCGGCTCCACATTGTTCTGCAGGATGGTCACCTGTCTGAGTAGCGCCTAAACCTAGATGCGTGCTATGCAAAGGGGCATATCAGAACCTACGCATATCTGCACGACGTCTGCACTACGCAAAAATGTGGTGATGACGATGACAATCGGGATGATGATAAGAATGACGCTGATTGCGCTGGCGATGGTCTGCTGGTACTGAGATTTTCCATTCATCCATCTTCATCCACCTTCATCCACCTTCATCCACCTTCATCCACCTTCATCCACATCTTCACAGGCCACGGCAGCCTCCTGGCCATCCAGGTCAAGCTTCACCATCTTTGGGGTCAATGCTTTGACCGTTCCGACCTGAGGTCAGTGTCACCAATCGAAACCTGTTTCTCGGTAAAGAAAAAGCGACGCGGCTACCCAACACATGTCCTCAAAGGCACGACATGGCAAGACGACTCAAATTTGACTCATGCAGCGCAGTGTCTAAGAATTTTCCGTGGATCTGAGTAAATTTTGTCAGTTTTTGCTGGCCTGGTCGATTTGATATTCACCTGTCATACGTGATCAAACAAAGTTTTACTGACATCAACATTGACCAATACCCGATGACATCACAGTCGGCAACCTCCCCTGAAAGATCTGAAAGCAACCTCTCAGAAATCTTCAAGTCCAAGTTGCTTTTCTTGCATACTTCCCTCCAACGACATTGACTCGCTGCCCCTCGACCAGAGCCATGGCGCAAGTCCACAGGTGTTGAAAGTCAGGATGCCCATGGATGCCCTTCAATGGGGGTGCCACACTTGACTGCTTTTTGGGGCTCATGGACCAATTTGTTTGCCTCGAAGCACCGGAAGCTGCAAGTTGCTGCAGGCATTGAAAAGTACACAGCACCATATAGTACCTATGGGTCCGAACTAATCATGAAATTCACGTTGAAACCCTGAACTCACAGTTGCTGATTGCGTCTTGTGGAACATTTCCTGGTTGCCTCGCGTTTTCGCACAACCGTGTGACGGGGATGTGTCTTGACAATGTGTTTTGAGCAATAAAGCTTAGACCAGCCAACGGTGCAAATTCAGAAGTTTTGAGAGTTGTTTGATTTAACGAAAGGCCTCTGACGTCTGAACCAGCACTTGAGAAGCAAAGATCCTTGACTTGCAAAAGCCACACAGCATTCACTTGGTAGTGGAATTGAGATGACAGCATGAATCCCGGCCACCAGCCGCCCAGTCAGGTGACAACTTCGTCCTCAATCGACTCAGCCACTCTGGTGTGAATCTCGATGGCCGTTGACTGCATGAGCATTGCAATGTTCGACATTTCAGTTGGCAATAATGGGTTGATATCCGTTCGACGTTCCAGTGCTTTCATTTCCACACAATGGAAAGCTGTGACAGCGCCGCGATGCGATGTCTTTTTGCAGCATGATCAGAGAAGCGCCGGCATAGCGACCTGCCGACCCAAATCACTTCACAAGTGAAGGGAACAGGCCCCCTTTCAGGAGCTGGAAAGCCATGGTGTTCGCTCAATTTTCAATAGTTTGATGATAATTTTGCACTCAAAATTCAATAACCTATCTTGAGACAAACACATATCATCATCGTTTGATATGGATGCTGCATGGCACTACCTTAATGTAAATGATCCTGCAATACACTCTTCCGTGTCTGGAGTGACTCGGATGCGTACCCCAGGGACATGTCCCAACTCCTTCTCCAACCACATCCTGGACCCCTCGGAGCTGCCTTCGAGGCTCTTGCCCCAAGCCTCCCAACCCCAAAATTTTGGGATGCCAAATGATGTTGATGTTGATGTATATGTAACTTATAAGACTTATATGTATGTATATACATTGAATATACAATGAATATACAATATCTACTTTCCGTCATGGATGGACTCATAATGGATCTTAAGTTGATGGGTTTTGCACTTCACAAAACATCGGGTTTCCTATTCCACTACCTGCTCACCGCGCAAACCCTCTTTTTGCGCGCCAAGGCTCAAACGTGTTAGAGCCACCCTTGCTCCTTTTGAGCTCGGGGGAGGGTGGGTGGGTACCCTAAACCTTGAACCTAAAGGTGAGACAACTAGAGATTACAGAAAACCCCGCACACGCAAGCTGAATGCCANGGAGGGTGGGTGGGTACCCTAAACCTTGAACCTAAAGGTGAGACAACTAGAGATTACAGAAAACCCCGCACACGCAAGCTGAATGCCACAAGTTTCCTATTCCACTACCTGCTCACCGCGCAAACCCTCTTTTTGCGCGCCAAGGCTCAAACGTGTTAGAGCCACCCTTGCTCCTTTTGAGCTCCTCCCCCCCCCAGCCAGGCCCGGGCGCGAAACGCGCCACGGACCAAAACGAGCGGGGGTGGTCAAAAGTGCATCTAATTTGGGGTGAGATCAGCCGTGATCATCTTTTGAGCGACACCCTTTGCTGTCTCACGTGCTTTCCGGATGTAAGTCTGGAAGCTGTCGCTTGTCCACCTCCCCCAGCGCTTCGCCAGGGCCGTATCCTCGATGGTAGATACCCGGTTTGGAGCCGCGGACGAGAATGACCTCGTCCGCTTCATTCAACAGGAGGCTTGCTTCCTGGGAGCGTCCGTGCTGCAGATGTTCACCCAGCCATTTCAACATGTCCGGCGTGACTGGCATGCGGCGTTCCTTTGTTCTGAAACGCCTCCGTAGCCCTTCCACCCTTCTGGCCGGTGAAGCAAACCCGCTATGCGAGGAACGAATCCCCGGTTGTGACAGTGCCTTTTTCAGTAGCCGAATCGTTGAGAGGCAAAGCCAGAGCGTTCCAAAGACCATCATCACTACTCCGAGGTCAAAGAGGACCCCACTCGCCACACCAAAGGTGTAATCCCTTTCTTCTACAGGGATGGCTCCTTCAGATTCCATCCCACGGGATACCCCAGTGGTTGCCGTGAGGATCACTCCCGGAAGTCCGGGCGAGAAACTCGCCTCGGACCTTCCTGTACCGTGCGCAATGGCATGATTGCGATCACGCTCGGCATCATCCTTTGTGTTGGCTTTCTTCTCCTTGCGCCGGTCCTTTTTGATCTTTTTCCTTCTCTCAGAATCGGCCTGTCTTGGCTTTCCTTTCCTTTCTGCTTTGGCTTCTTCCCGGAGGACCCGTTTGAACTCCGCCAGGTTGGCTTTTGCACTTGCCGCAAAGGCCTCATCCAGCACCTCGCCTCCCTCAGAGGGTGAAACCTCCGTGAGGCGGCTTGGTTGACTAGTGTCAAGCGGGGGTCTTTCGGCAGTGGCTTGTCGGTATTTCGCCGCCCTTTCTCTAGCGCGGTGTTCTCTTCGAGCTTGCCATATGGGTTTTCCGGCTTCGATATCCTGGCGCAACCGGGCGTCTGAGATTATCGGGACGGACGCCCTCGGCCCCACCGGGTTCATCTTCTCCAAGCGGAGCATGGCATCGTTCAGCCCGCGCTGGTACTCAGTTTCCGCTTCGGTATAGTGTTTCGCCCTCTGGGCGTGCTCCTGTGCTCGCTTCTCAGCGGCGACCATGCTTTGCACCCGGAGATCCGCCAAGTGCTCAAGTCGCCCGACAAGCTCGGACTTCGCCTTTGCTGATTCGGGAGCGGAGTTGATTGCCATTTGCAGACTTTCCCAATTTTGGGCGTCGGCGTCAGCAACGGCTTTCAGGAGGTGCAGGTGCGCACTCCCAAACCGGATCTTCCTTCTCCTCACAGTCGGGGCTGCGTCCTCAATGATTTCCTCGGCCTTTGGAGCCAAATCTTCCACAGCTTTATTCGGCCTTGGTGTTCGAGCTTCTTTCATGTCGACATCTTCATTCTCTTGATCTGTTTTCACCATCGAGGTGGTTGCAAGATCGCTACCAGCCTCTTCTCCCATGGTCTCGTCATTGTCGGTTTCCGTTTTTGGTTCGACCTTTGGGCTTGGGCATGAAGCGGGTACGGCTTGCACAACCTCCACGTCGGAATCCTCCGCGGACCAATCACATTCGTCGTCCCCCCCGGGGCTACCGGGCGCGATACGCGCCTCGGTGCCAGCGGGTTGGACAACTCCAGTTTCGGAATCAACTTCTTTTTTTGCAGCCTGATACTCTGAGTGCCGCGCGCGAAACTCAGCAAGGCAACGAATGCAAAATTAATCAGCGAAAGCAGGAAATGATCTCAAAATAGA
>BGPT01000693.1:0-33828 GCA_003297045.1 Symbiodinium sp. clade C Y103
TGTGTGCGTAATACTATTGTGTTTTGCAGCTGGACATCGTAAATCGTATTGGAATGGCTACATCCAGGTTGCCAAGGTGAGTTGTCAGCAGATTTTCTCCATTTTNTTCTGTGTAAAAGTTTCTGTGTGTAAAAGGTTTCTGTGTGTAAAAGCTTCTCTGTGTAAAAGCTTCTGTGTGTAAAAGTTTCTGTGTGTAAAAGCTTCTCTGTGTAAAAGCTTNTGCATCCTATAGGCCCAGGCTCTGTTCAGTTTTATAAGCTATAGGTGTTTCAATTTTTGAAACTTCCGACCCCGGCTTGCCCGGGAACTACTTGTATACCCTCTGGTTATTTAACACAGCCATGGAAAATGGCTAATTTTGGATGATTTTCCCATTAAAACCTCCATTTATAGGGTGTTTTCTATGGCTATGTTAAATAACCAGAGGGTAGATTTTATATAGTATAGGTGATCTAAGTTTGCTGCTCAACGGTGGAGAATGGCCTGGAAGCCTGGAAGGTGTCAACATGAAAGAAAGCCTGCCCTAACTCCCCAGGCCCCAGTCCAATCCAGTCCAACACCACTATGAAAGGAGCCGAAGACACACCCTGGAGGACAATCACGTCCCTTTTCAAGATCAGGCAGATTCGGGCAGATTCGGGCAGATTCGGGCAATCTGATGTGCCGTCGCCGAGGTGCTCCAGCATAGATCGAAGCAAAGGCTGTTGTGTGAGAAAAGAAAACGGTTAAACTCCGCATTCCTTGAACAGCTGACAATAGCTGTGAGCCGCTTCTTGTAGAGCACATATTTCACGATGATTCAGCATGTTGTAAAGAATGCGTGAAAACTCAAGTGTGCTTTTAGGTTCAGGTGAGTCGCGACCTTCAATGTGTTCCATTGCCAAGTTTCTATGCCTTGCAGGGAGTGACGCATGGATCAGGGAGGGAAGCAGTTCATCTTGGAAGCAAATCACTCTCACCTGCAAAAAACTGGATGACCTTCTTCATCGGTAGCTATTGCCCGCCCCCATCCTGAGGTTTGAAATCGCTGGCGACCGGTGACGACGATATCAAAAAGCATGTTTCTCTTGCGTTTGTTCGTGACACTAAAGACACAGCGTGCACTATCCGTCTGCCAAAGTTTCGTTTGTAGACAATTCGATTTGGATCGACCAGCTCCTGCCGCAGGCAAGAAAGGTGTTTGGAGTCTTACTCCAGAAATCACATAGCGGATTCCAATGCACCCCAGGCTCAGTTTCTAAGCATTTTAGCTGTATATTATATCTAAATATATAGTACAACATAACAATACATGACATAATATAGCAATATGTCAAATTTCAATATATGATTATTGCATATTATTGCAGGTATCTTTGCACATGTCGTTTTGTCTTTGTGCCTTGTGCGCTATCAGCGCTTGATCGTCTATGACCCACGCTTCCTGAGATGATGCAGCGATACACGGCTGAATTCCACTGAACTTGCCTCAAAAAGGCAGAACTCGGCAGAACATGGCGGAACGGCGGAACTGCATCTGCCAAACTTGGAACATCTTGGAATATCTTGGAATGCAGCCTCGCAACCAGTCCAATCTGTTCATCAGGAATGAGAGGGCAAACCAGTCCTGCTGAGAAACCTGCAACAGAAGCATCTATTCTTGTCAGGATTCTCAGATTGGCAATTGCTTTCAGACTGAGAGCTTTGCTACTTGCATGTTGCATGTTGCATGTTGCAGTCTCTTTGTCTGAGGTTCAAACGACAAGAAACCGTATTTCTATTCAACTGCAACTAGGTCATTCGCGCCTATGATGAAAAGAAGAGCCACAAACCACGCGATGAACCTGATAAAAAGAGATGAAAAGAGGACATCAGGGTTCCTTCACTGCCCAGACACTTTAAGGGGGAACACTATCGTATCGTTTTGCACTCCTGCAGACTGTACAGCATAGGCATACACTTTGCATTCACAAACAGTGCATTCACCTTTTGCTCTGCAATGCAACTTGCCTGGCTTTATTGTACAATATTGTATAATACTGTGTTGAGTGGATTCATTGGATTGGAGGTTCGAATATGTTAGAATTTAAGCATCTCTCTGCAAATCCAATAGTCACACATTTGCTTTTGCTTTTTCGGTACCTGCGAACATGCAGAAAAATACTGAAGCAGAATTCAATTCAACCGAAGCACATGGAATAGCCCAGGATGCACAAGAATCCTTGGTTGCCGCTTTCACAGAAGGATAGAATCAAGCTGCTCGTTTCTGCATGACATCTGATAGAATCGAGCCACCCGCATTGTCTGCCCCATCATCGGCCACAGACAGGCCGTGCTGAAGTCCGTATTTCACATTTGAAAAAGCAAGCAAAGAGATAAATATCGATGTTGCCATGCCTCAGCGAGTCAAACTCGTGAAGGACCGTGCAGCTGAAGAAACACAAAAAGGAGTCCTTCCTGATCATTTTGCTGCCAGGAGTGCTCAGCACATCGAAAGTATAGCGTCTGACATCGTCATCATGCCAGTGTGCAAGATATGCTGCCCTAAGCCCGGCAAGATCAGATGATCAGCATGTATCAGCATGTCAGAACTGGACCCAATGATTTATGATCTACACTTTGTGACCTGTGGAAGTCAAGAAAATCTGCGCAATGATGCACGACATGAGAGGAGTTCACAATACCATGCAGAGGCAAACATTGGACACAGCGTCAGGACAAGGTGCATCAGTCCGAAAGAAGTAGTTCCCAGCAAGGTGTAAGCGACCCCTTGCCCTTCTTCCGAAAACTCCTAGCGCTGCAAGTTCCCACCGGAACCCGCACACTGTGACACCAGAGTTGAGCAGCTAAACTTCAGACTGTGATAGTTATTTTCCATGGCCAAGAAACATCAGTTTTGCCAGGATGGAAACACGATACTTGTGTTATTCAACGTTTTCTGTCTAGCTGTAGATGCATTCTTTCAGGCTGCAGGGTTGCGTCCTCTCTTTTGACCTTGGTGGCATTCTCAGACCCTCCGTCCCAGGCTTAGAGGGAGCTGTTGCATAATCTTCAATAGGCAAAACATTGGCAAAACATTGGAAAACAATAAATATTCAATAGATAAAACATATTCAAGTGCAATCCATTGGAAAAGGATGCTTGAATATGTTTGATATGCTTGGAAACACAACTAATCACAGGATAGATGCTTCGCACACCATGACACATCTGAAGACCTATTAACACTGCAACTGCTTCAGACTGCTTAGACAAAGGTCTTCCTTCTTCTCGGCCTGGCAGTGCAAATGTCTATGCCAGGTCTTGGGGATGGGATTTAACTGACATTGACAGCTTCGCCGCTTCGCCTGCTCCTCAGACAAGGTGGCTCCATCTTGCATTTGCCTGGCGAATTGATGGGAATTGGATGGAATTGGCCCATTGGCATTTTTTTCTGCTCAGAGAATGGCAGGCCCTAGAGCAACTCGAAAGGCTGTGAACAAAAAGTACAGATATGTACAGATTAACCAATTGGCATTCCATCCGCAGGTAGAAGATTCACATGCACATTTAAATCAAGATCGTCCAGGGTTCTGGGTCTAAGGATTCTTGAAAGGCCTCGAAATGTCAAGTAACTGGACACCAATTGTTCATTGACAGGAGCCTTGCAAGAAATTGCCCATCGTCTGCGGTGACCAAGTATAGCAAAGCCTGAATCGCACAAGTGTCAACCACTCGGAATCCATGCGCTTTCAGTGTCACTTGACAATAGTCTGATCTGTTTCTTGCTATATCGATAGCCAGTCAAGCAGCCACAAATTTGAAATGCCATAGAAGGCCACACTCTTGAAGAAAGAAGTGAGAGATACTTTAAAGTTCCATGATTTCAAGGTAGACTAACCCCTAGCCACCGATTTCAAGTTGAGCCAGGCTTCAACAAAATGATAGCCCGTTCGAAGGCGCATCTCAGTGTCAGCGACCGCACACGGCTATTTGAATGGGTTGTCTGTTGTGAAACGTGCCGCACTTTTGCAGCACGAGCATTCAGAATTCCACTTCGATTTCGAGTCCTTTTTTGCGAAATTGCAACTAAAACCATGAGAATGTCCAGGTAAAACCCAGCTTTTCAGGGTCCATTATGAGGCAGAGATAATTGTCATCATGTTTGTTGGTCTTGAGTCTTGAGCCTACAGCGACGCAATGAATGCTTGCGAAATGAATGCTTGCGAAACACAAACACAACCATACAGAAAGTATGTCAAGGTCACCTTGATCAATCATTGCGCAGGTTTTCCTGTCGAGAAAGCGCTTCCTCTCTGGTTTGATAAGCAAAGCCAAAAGCTTAGGGCGTGTGCTGCACTGAACCCGGTTGGAAGATGTGCCTGGTTCACTACACACCGCCCGTGGAAAGTCAACCTGGAAGAACCCAAATTTCTTGTTCTTCCCTTCTACATCTTCTACTTCCAGAGCTCGACAAGGCGGCTCGAACTCCAACAGCGAAACTTAAGTTACATCATTAAATCATTGGACTTGTTTCGCGCTGGACTGAAACCCAACGGACATGCCATTCAATTTTGAAACGGGGTAGGGTATCGTGAACACATTGAAGGATGGTGTTTTATGAAGGATGTCTTTGGCGCCGTGTCGCAAGGCCAAAACACCTCTACTGTACCGAAACTACGAAGCTCTTGAAAAACTTCGAGGAAAAGATGCTCATGCACTAATCAAAGAAATTCAAAGCATCAATTCATATCAATGCTCTTTGCCAGGACACGTGAGTGCCCGTGGTCTTGACAGCTCTAGGAGAGGTCCAAAGGATGGGCGGCTCAAAAGTGGCTGCCGCCGGTTGGATGAGAGGATGCCAAGCATCGAAATCAGAAAACAGAATCAAAAAACATCAAAGAATAATACATCTATCGTCTGTATGTACATGTATACATATATACATGTATATATACATATGTATATATATATATACATACACATATATGTACATGTATATATATATATATACGCATACATGTGTTTCGTTTAGCTGGCTTGCATCCTGTCAGCGCACTCAGCACTGTCGGCTCACGGCCCATGCCAATATATACAGAGTGTACACAAAAGCAACTTAATGCTGCTAATTTGAGCATCGTTATTCAAATTCAAGCGAATTTGCAAGCAACAAGTCCAACACCACACCATCTCTGACTGCCTCCCAAAATTCCAACCCGACTCGATAGCCAATCAAAGCACTAGAAGTGAATAATTCCAATGATCCAAAACGGTATATACATTATGAATCATTATTGCTACAGTAATTCTATCACCATGCTTGTTTCACCGGTCCGATCTACCGGGAAGCGTCACTCTTTGACACCCGGCGAGGCACATTGCTCAACCGCTCAGGACCTGGCAGTCAAATTGATAGGCTCTAACAAAAAGCTCAAACATTGCATGGAAGGTGCAATATTATATACATTGTATATATATATCATATATCATATATCATGTATCAATATATCATGTATTATATTAAGTAATATTTTAAATATTAATATATAATAGAGTACTATATATCATATATCATATATTATACAGATTATCATGTATGTATATATATATATAATTAGTATATCAATATATATATATATATAACGGACGGAGATCTATAGTGAATATAGTGTGATATATATATATATATAACTAGTATATCATCATATCAAACACCATAAAATTGTATTTTTGTTGTATATGACACGCTAGTATAGACATAGATATCATATGATGTCATTATTATCATCAAACATCACGATCCGCTAGAAACTTCATTCACCGAGCCTTCTGTTCGAAGGCGTTACCAAGTTTGGGCATAAATTCCTCAGCACCAAGGGTTTCTGAGGAGGTCTGACTGCACACGGCTAAAGAAAGGGTGAAACAAAAGCGCAAGGCTGTCGATCGCTCCTCATTCAGTGCATCACCATCTAGACCACTCAAGACCTGACAGATCCCATCAAATGTACAGTACTGGGATTCGACGGGAAATTCTGGAAACCAGTTGGAGAATGTCTGATAAACATGGCGGAGGCTCCATATTTTGAAACCGATGCACCGGCCAGTCATACTTGGGCAGAAACTCGCCGTGCATCCCTGGCAGCCAAAGTTCAATGCAACAGGTGACAGACTCTGTGACTCCAACGAGAACACATGGATGGCCACATGTGGCCACCTTGCCCCTCCAAATTCGTCAGGCCCATTTGAAGGTTTTCGATAGCATCAACATCCTGGTGGCAGAAATAACAGAAATATATAACAGAAATATATACCAGAAATATAACAGAAATATATAACATTCTATTTCATCTGTGCACCATCAAATATCACAACACACTGCTGATGCTGTAGCCAGCTCTCTCAAGATTTCTACATCCTCGTCGTTGATGTTAGTGACGAAGTCAAATAAAGCGCTACATCTTTCCTGGTGCCTCATCTCTTGCATTGGTTCAATCATGGTTGACAACAAGTGTATATCTTTCTTGCAAGACCTACTAGATCATGTCGTGCAGTCTGCTTGGTCAGGGACTCGTCTTCACTGACATCACTCTTGCGCGCTTCTGGCGCCATTAGCAACGTAAGTTGTTCCTGCAAGTGTGAATCGAGTGCAAAACTGCGCAACGCAGATGTTTCATGTTGTTTCATATTGCTTCATGTTGCTTCATGTTGTTTCACGGGGTGCCCTGTTGCGTTTTGGTCAAGCGGATCACATCCTGTCCTCTGTTCGTCCTGGCGTTTTGGATGGCAAGGTCAGCAAGGTGTAGACCTGACCGCACTCTGCCGTAGGTCGACAAGTCGAGTCAAGCCATAGCCGAGTCAAGCCATGCTATGCCATGCTAGGCTGCAAGCTGAATGTGGGTAGATTGTGACCTTGGGATGAAACACTTCAAAGGTGATCGACTGCAAAATGACTACGCTGCGTCGCTTCATAAAGCGAAACATGATGAAAGAAAATGAAACATGTCTATGTTGTACACACATTGTACACACTGAACAAAGATCTGGAAGAGGCGGCCTTCAATTGCGAAAAGGGGTGTGTCTCAATAGTTTTTGGATAGGCTCCAGGTGTCTAACGGAGCCTTCGTGTCCTATTCTATAGATTTCTATAGTCTATTCAAGTTGTGTGTCCCAAGACACATGGACAGACTCGGTGATTGCTTGCATGGAGTAAAAAAGAAATCAGAAATAGAAATAGAAAATGTCGCAGCAAACAATCAATGGTGAATCCACTAAAGAAATTCACCTTCATTGCCGACAGCCACCAATAAGTCTTGCGTGCTGCTTGTAAACGAAAGTGCCCAAAATATCGAAAAACAAAGAATTGCCTGCCCACTGTCCTCAAAGAATGTTAGTAAAGATTGTGCTGTATTGGAAGACTAGAAATTCTTGAGGTGCAAGTGTTGAGGCGGCTGTATTGGACGAAATGTACAGTAACTGACAGTAACAGAGTGCAACATACACGCGACTTCAGAATATGGAAAGTAGGTTCCTTCATGCCGTGCTACATTGCGCTGCTGCATAGAAGGATCAAGCCACCGTATAAAGGTACAGTATGGAACTGGTGTCTATCTCCAAAAGTTCACTGAACAATTCTCAAGTCCATCACAAGCACTGGGAGAACGACTGAGATGTTCGGGAATATGTGGAAGAACAGAGCTGATTTTGACCTAAGTGTGAGAAAACAACGCAGCAGTGCAAATCTTTTGCAGCCAGCATGTTCCGACTATGCTTTTCAATGATGAGTGAGGAACTCAACTTCCCGAAGTCTTGCAAACTGGCCAAACTTGATGCTGTCCTTAGCAAGAAGGTAGAATGGTTCAGTAATGCCTAGAATAGTCTGACTGCCAGACTGCCCAATTTATTTCAATTAATCCATTTCATATCATGGCATTTCATGATTTTGCGCCATGTTGCGGCTATATCAAGATCCAAACACAATCAATTTTGTTGGTTGCACCTTTGAGCCAGTCTCCTGATGTCTCTTGGTTGTGGAAAAAAAAATGTCAACATGTCTAGCCATCCATCAAATCACATCTTCTGGCACACACAAGGCCACAGTATCTGACTATGTCATTGACCACTTGCAGTGACAAGAAATGTCTAAGGCGTGGTCCCCTGGCCCTCCACAATCAGTCAAAGGAGATGTCACGAAGCCAACATACTGGCCATCACCTCTACCCAGCAACTTCCAACAACTTCAAGCGAGTTGGCTCCAGTCAACACTTTTTCCGAAGGTGGACAAAGTGACATTGCCCAGCAGCATCCAGCAGCCGTATATCGACATGTCGGTGTGAATGCTGCAGGACATGTTACTCCCTTTCCAAAACGGAGGCTATTCATCATTGGCGTTCATTCATTGGCTGATTCAACAATCACGGTTTCAAATCAAGCCTTGGTATGGTAAGTGGTCATCAACTCGAGAAAACCTGCAGTTGGATTCTGTCTCCACCATGAATGGAGCGAAAGAAGTCCTATCATCCGCTGACAAGTGTAGCCCTCTGAACCTTGACAGTTCTGGATGCACTGCATCGATGTGATAAAAGTCCACAAAGTTCTCTGCAATCAGCTTCCAGTCTCCTAAGCAACGGCAAGAAATTGGGTCAATAAGACAAGCAGGCAGTTTGGGAATTCGCGTAATTTCGGCTAGATATAGATTTGCGTGTGTGAGTGTATGTGCGTATGTCACACAACTTAAGTAATTAGTAAACAAAAGCTAAGGGGAGGCAGGTACGAGTAGGGTGAGAGAGAATATTCAAATCCATGGGAGCTAGTAATGCGATGAGCTTGAAAACCCCCATCTTGTAAACATTCTCGGTGGTGCTGGCCTCCTATGTCGTAGTTCTTGGTGGAGAACAGCTCCAAGTCATCCTGCTGAGTTCATGCTAATGTTCATGAGATTTCATGAGAATAAGAATCGACACCGCCTGACGCGAAAACAAACGGAGGCATGAAATGGGAAGCGGCTTTAAGCGCTTGTCCATTCCTGCCTGATCTTTTTTTGCAAATGATTTGCACCATTTCGTCTACACGTATCCACACGGACACTCACACAGCCGGACTGCCCCTCCAGATCGTAGCGTTTCAGCTTCTCGGGCAGGTCGCCAAGGCAGTCGCGAAGAGGAGGAGGGTATGGCAACTGATTCAAAAAGACGATGCCTGTCATGTTTCAACATTGGATTTAAATGAATTCAACATGTTTGAACATGTTTTGATTTGAACATCGTTGAACATTGAATTCATTTTACAAATAGCAAGTCTTGGTGTGTACAAGAATTGTGCAACAGCTGTTAAGAATTGATCGTCATCACCTGCAAAGGTCTCCACACCAGGCACCCGATGTAAACCAAGATCCTCCTTTCGCTCCTAGCTCAATCGAACAAAATGGACCACACACATATCACATACCACAAACAAGATAGATGTAAAATTATAGAATGAATGAAATAATGATATCAATACAGCGGTGGTGAAACCATGAAACATGCTGCAAATTCGAATCCACTGAAGAAATTAAAATCTGAAAACAAGATTAAAACATAACAAAACAAGCTCCTTTGCCATCGCTGCGGGTGGCGTTGCTTTGAGGCTTCCATCCAATCGATATGCCCACCAGTGGTATGGGCAGACCTCAAATGAAAATGCCAGCGATTGGGTACTGGGTACACACAGGTGCTGCTACGCCGCCACACTTGGATGCTGGATGGGACACTTGATGGGACATTTGATGGTGCAGAAGCGCAGAACTGCGAAGCAAAAGCACGAAGCAATCAAAGCACAGTAACTTCAAACAATAAGGCATCAGCCAGCTGCTTGCATCCCTTGGTACTGGTTGAGCAAACCCGAGCACCTCTGTGACGGCACCTCAAAGTGTACCATTGCGCTCCTAGCCCCAACAAATCGAAATGCGGGCAGTCTACTTCAACTGATCTGTAAGACGTCTTGATCTCGAAATCAGTCTGAAGGAACAACATGGGTGACGATTCGGTGACGAAATCGTGTCTGTTCCGGAAATCCAAGGCTAAGAAGAACACGAGTTGTAGAAGGCGTGCAACTTGTAGTTCTTGTCCCGCGTCAAAATGATCGAAGTTTTTCCTACCTGGATGTACAGTATCACCCAAAAACAACAGCAAGTACTGGAAACTCTGAATAAAATGTCGCAATCTCAATTTGATTCTCCATGTGACTGATTCCTGCATGACCAAACTGGAGTAACTGGAGTGTCCGAAGCACGCAAATTTCTTCATCTCAAATCCATCTGTTATCCATTTCTGTTGCAATCTGTTGCTGTTGCGACTGTCTCAAGTGCTGTGGAGCCATGTGGAGCCTCAACAACTTTGACGTCACCCGGTTGGGAGACTTCATGAACATGTGCTGCCGCAAACCTGAAGCCACAGTGACTGAAGTACAAATGACTACAGTCCATCAAGGAAGCATCAAGGAAGCATCAAGGAAGCATCATGGGCAAGCCGAGCAACCAGTTCATTCCAAAGAGGCGTTCTCGCTCGATCTGTGCCTCCGCAACAGATCTGAAAGAGACTTGAATCACTGAACAACAGCGGTACGAGTATGTCTATCGTGAACCCCTACACTATGGATTATGTGCAGTTAATCAGTTAATCAAATTATACATTCTAACATTATATAATATATGTATTGTATTGTATTGTATTGTATTGTATTGTATTGTATTGTATTGTATTGTATTGTATTGTATTGTATTGTATTGTATATTGTATTATATTATATCATATCATATTATATTATATTATATTATACTATATTGTATTATGTTATATTACATTACATTATATTATATTATATTATACTATATTATATTATATCATATTAATTCATATTATATCATATTATATTGATGTTGGTAGTGATGGTGATGATGATGATGATCATCATCATCATCATCATCGTCGTCGTCCTCCTCATCGTCATCATCGTCATCATCGTCATCATCATCATCATCATCATCATCATCATCATCATCATGATGACGGAGGAGGGAGGAGGGGGGCGGTGACTGTGACGGTATCGATGACCACAATGATGACGACCATGATTGTGATTACCAGTATGATTATGGCCATGATTACGATTATATATGTGTACGTGTTATCCATTGTTCTTAGTAATATAAATAAATAAAAGTAGGAACGACCGTTTGTATCGCGCCCTAACCCTAAGTCTCTCTCTTTCTCTCCCCTTCAGAGCAAGGCGACTGTGTAAAGACAAGTGGTGCAAACAAACAAAGATAAGATATGTATGATATGTATGATATGTACAAGCACCAGGCACTGCTTACTGAAATGGTTGACAGGTCACATGTTGGTCACATGAATCAAATGAATTTTGAAAAAAAGCGACGCTATACTAACTTCAGGTCACAATCTGAGCTTCCCGCGTAGGACTGATCCGTATAGAATGCAGGGTGCAACACCTGAGAAACACGGCGGGTAGAGAAACAAAACTTCCTGAGGTGAGAATTCGGTGAGAATGGAAGACTGGAAATTACATGAAATTACCACTTCATGATTCACACGCGTCAGCCAGCCCTAGTTTTCCATCATTGCTCGTCTTTTGGCAAGTATTGCTCAAGCATTGCTCTCATGCAGACACTTTTGAGGATATGTTTCTATCTTGACAAAAAGACGCTGGTTCAGTTGATTTCAATGGGTCTCTTTCTATATTTCCTCAACAATGCCTTTGCTTCTTCGATTCTTCTTCTAGTGGGGCGAGCTAGCTCCTCAGCTGCAAAGGAAAGCTGGGGAGACAGCAGAGGTCTTGGCACAAGCACCGAACAATATTTTACAAAATGAAACAACATGAAGAAGAGTGAGGTTTGCTTCGTCAGCTGTCGTACCACGAAGCTCCTCCAATTTCTCAGGAAGTACTGGAAGCTCCATTCCTGGAGGTTACATGATGTTACATGCAAAAGTCACGTGCTGCATAAGCACATGCAAAAGTCATGGCATAGGTGGCATGAAAATGATTGAAATGATTGAAGCTGATTGAAGATGACTCAAAATGATTGAAAATGATTGAACATGATTGAAAATGATAAATGATTGAAAATGATTGAAAATGATTGAAAATGATTGAAAATGATTGAAAATGATTGAAAATGATTGAAAATGATTGAAAATGATTGAAAATGCCTTCTACGAGATGATGCCAGACTATGACTGTTAATATTTTCGGTTGAATTATGTTGAATTCACAGTGGATTGATGTGTTTTGTTATGTTTTGTTACCTCACACTACAATTCGATACAAGATGATACAAGTATATAGGTCCTGGGATAGTAGACAAAGTCCGAGGTATCCGACAGGCATGCCACAAAGCTCGCCTGCAGAAGCTGCATCTGCAAAATGAATCAAAATGAGAAAATCAAGGAAATTGAAAGGAAATCGAGGAACGGAGATAACAAATTGAGAAGGTTTAAATGATCTTAAATGGATAACAAGTGGATAACAAATGGCGACAAATGTCATAACTTTGCAGCTTTGCCTGTGCACCTGCATCATCGCCTGCATCTGTCTTGCAGAGTGTAGTGAAGAGTAAGCTGCAAGTGGAAAAAGGTTCCAACATGTTCCAACCCATCTGAGTCATTCTGGGTCCAGCACTCTACGTGCGATATTCATAGCCACGGCAAAGGTCCTCTGGCCGGGATGCATGTTTGAGTTCACGAAATTTGGCAAGCTGCTGTGACTGCTTTGATTTCCTGAAGGCGGCGGCTACAGGCGGAAGAAAGGCCAGGCGACTCGCTGAGAGCCAAAAAATGACAACAAACACATTGCCCCCATTGCCCCCTTTGAACTTTGAAACACGCCCTCTTGTCTGAAACTCAGCCCTTGAATCTGTGGCTGCAGACGGCTTCAGACTCTAGGTCTGTTTCAGTTCAGTTTGCTAAGCACAAGCACTCCGTGCATCACTCAACTAGTGACCATGGCAAGCCCTAGGATGCCGGTACCAAAGGATTTGTGGCCAAATCTGTGTCTTGATCTTTTGATCTTTGAAGCTGATGTTTCTGTATGTTTCAGTCTTCGCTTAGAAGACGAAAGTATCAGGCGGGGCAAAGATTTGTTTTTCTCTTTGGGCTTGATCTCGGAGTCCAATGCCGAGGTCAAATGCGATATGCAGGTGAGATTTGAAGCGGGGCTTCGTTGCTCCCAAACGACGCACTGAAACGGCACTGGTATACTTCTTGACAATTCCTACAAAGTGTTTTTCATTGTTTTTCCATATGACTAGAATCACAGTCTGGCATGTTAGCAAGGTCTGCTAATATACTGTACATCAAGCACCAAACATATGTAATTTCAGGCAGAATGCCATTGAATCTTGCACAGCTCAGTGTATGTCACATCCCGAGCTGAGCTCACTGCAAGCTGTTCCTGTTCTACAGCTCTTTTTCTCTGTGCCTTTACTTTAAGTCTTTCTCTTTGCCCCTTTAGATCTCTGTAGTAGTCTGCTGAGTGCTTAGGACTCACACTCTTCATCACACTTCTCTGTCTTGGCGCAACTAACACAGCCAACTCTCCTACTTATAGACGCATTCCATTAACAGCTCAGCACGCGTCTCCATTCAGAGTGGCGGCTGCCTGGTCACATGCTGGCAGCCCAAGGCTCACTGTCACTACACATGTGTAAAAAGCGTAGTATTCAGCAAAATGGAAGCATTCAAGGATACCGAGACATCCTGAAATGTGATCAAATATATGCTGGAGCATCTTGTCTAGAGATGTGTAGAGATGTCTAGAGATGTCTAGAGTATAGAAAGCCTCGGTGCTTTGAGCTTTTCTTCTCTCCTGAGAGGCAATTTCAAACTTCGCAGGCTTTCGCATATCTGGAGAAGCAAAGCTCCCGGCTCCTTTCGCTCCTTCTCGATGACACGGGCGGCACCAACGGTCACCTTCATCTGCTGGAAGCAGTCAAAGGCGATGCCGGGTTTGCCTCAAACTGAAAACTCAGTAGATGCATAGATATGTGATTAAAAAAAAAAAACAGGAAATACTGAAATTTGTGAAGTTGGTGAATAGTAGGACCCATAAAATTGCCAATCCATGCAAATCCATCATCTTGTACAAAACCGAGCCTGAAGCCACCAAGTTTCTCCAGAGCCTGTCCTTAGATGGTGGATCACCAGCTACTTCAAGATCTTCGTAGATCATCATAGATCCACGACTTACCAGACTGACACAAGGCATACCATACAAGCTTCTAAGGCCCAGAAGTGACAAAATTCCACATTGCATCAAAATGCAGCGAGTCAACAGTGGGTAGAGCAACACATACAAACTCTCAAAAATCCTGTCAAGCTGCCATGCAGGACTCCGGAGGGGTGAATTCAAATTCACCTGTATCTTCATTCAAGTTCTGCAGGAAAAAGTCAGGATGTAAATTGGTTGATGCATGTTGATGCCACCTTTGTTCCTGCAAACAAACGCTGCAAATGAACTGCACACCTTGCCTTGAGCGTATTGGATGACCTCCTGCTTCGACAAAAAGCCATCTTCATCCGCATCGTACAGGGCAAACATGTCCTGTCGGACAGAGAGAGGAATCGAGCATGCTGGGACACACGAAGACTTCAGAGACAAGATGGGTGTTTCGGTACCCCCAAATCATCCACTTTAATTTTTTTTCCATTTAAATTCATAACTATAACCCGTTTTGGGGTACCCCTATTTATGGAAACCTCCAGATGTGAAAATGTAAATGTAAAAAGTTCGTCCTTGATACGTTGCGTCTGCTCGACGGCCATTTCGCAGCGAGCCAGCTTGTCCTTGCCTTCCCTGACCACATTGGCCTCAAGGCGGAGCTCCAAGGAACTGGAGCAGCTTCGTGACATTGGCAGCAATGAAATGGGATTATTTGTCATCCGGTAGCACATGTCATTGTCTATATACATAAGGTTCATATTCATATGTTACGTATATTCTATAATAATATGTATATACATATATATATATATATATATATGTGTATATATATATGTATGTATGTATACAGATGTACACCTATTGTCATTTCATCAGTATATGATATATGTTCACACGATGTTCAACGGCTGCTTTTTGTACCAAAGTTCCTGTTCAAATTAGTGAAATCTGGCAGCATAAGTTGACTTGGGCTCTCACGGCATTTGTTGCCGTTTGCGTCAAATCGCCTTGGATCATTTGCGGCTACCAATTCACCGCCAATTTACTCCCAATACTCTGCCAACAGTGGCAGCATGCGGTCAAATTTCAGAGCAACTAAGCCTGCAGGATATTCTCAATTGGTATCAATGCATAGCATAGTTGCTAAAATGAGAAACATGCATGGATAAGCAAAGATAGTAAAAAAATGTGCATGGGGAACAGCATTGAAAATCCAAGGGGCTGCCGAGCTTTTTGATCTTGGCAATGATGAGGCGCATATCCACCAGAGCAGGCCCCTTGGTGACACTTTGGAGCTCCTTCAATTGGCTCAGGAGTCGCTTTCTGGAGCAATTTGGTGAACCAGAAGGAGAATCTTGGTGGCTCAGGAGTTGCTTGACTCTGCTTGACGGCTTGAACGAAACAAATTGTTACTTTATACAGATACACAAACAAAATGCTGATGCGCTGTCCTCGAGCGACTTGAGACGCTCCTCCATGAATGACTGGTATCGGTCACTCATTCCTTGTGCCTACGTCAAGCAGCTACAAACACTTTTCCCCGTTTCAGACCATTTTGAGAAAAACATAGGAGAACTTAATTTGAGGAGACTCCTCAGGAGACTCAAGTACGTCATCATGAATCTGTATATGTCCAGCATGCTTGAGTATTCAGCATCTTCAGCATTTTTGCTGCCCAAGACAAAGGAGACTCCAACCGACTCTAGCCTACGCCCTGAGCGAAATGAGTGCTTGCATGTGCCAAAGCTTGTGTGAAGCAGCAAACAAAGGCCAAGTGGCCCCAGGCCAAGTGGCCCCAGGCCATTTGATCATTTTCTGTTCGATGCCAATTTTTGGGACGGAAGCATTCGCAGCGAAATAGCCGCGAAGCATGTCAACATCGGCCTCCAATCCGGCGTTTTCCAACTGATCGTTCATCTCTTCCCGATCTTTCTCCTGTGTGGATAGCATGATCCCTCTAAAACAGAGCGATGATGATAAGCCAGAAATGGATTCGGAACTGTTCAGACTCTGTTTGGACGGACCTTGTCCAGGGCCAGATTCTGGCGAATGAGCTCGGCAGTGGCCTGCAGCGGTTGACCCATCTTCAAATTGCAGAACGGACATGTAAATCCAACAACCTGCCTTGATGTGCTCTTCGCCACTCCTGCACATAGCTAAAGTCGATGCTCCCAACGGAAGGGGTGAAAGAATCTGATCAGTTTCTAGTTCCAGTGGAAGAAAGCGCTCTGGATCAAACAAAGACAGAGTGCAAGCATCTCAAGAATGAAGACTCTCTCTATTCATCTCTCATATCAACATGATCTTGTATTTCCCTACTGGAATGCCTTCGCGCAAGCAACATCGGCTTTGATTTGGAAGTGGGAGGAGCAAGACGGGTGGACTGGAGACGGGGAATAATGAGCGCTTGACAATGTCTGGTGCAGACTCGTTTGAACAAAAAAAAACACTCCTGACCATGCTTTTCAGCTCACGAAGAGCTTCCTTTCTTTTTGTGGCTTCTTGGACAGCCTGTCATGCCATCGATGTAAAGCTTTGCGTTGACATGTTCCCGTTAACCTCTTCCAAGGTAGTGCCATTTGCTTCTATGTCACTTCAAAGAGAACATGTCATGTTTGAACAAATCCTGCTCAGATGTTGTCTAATTTCCGTGCCACGCAAACTGCAACTCGATCAAAAAAAGCCTGACAACTTTAGATGAGCAAAGTGTCCTGGTTTGTCATCATATCGCAATCCTCACACCCCTTGCTCTGTCGTTCTGCTGCCTTGTTCATGTCTTTCTTTAGAGATTCTGCTTGGCTTTCACACTTTGGCAAATCCCGCTCGACAAGCTTCTCCAAAGTCTGCGGCAAAATACAAGTGTGGCAAACATCTTGGGAAAACAGCCTGTCCCCAAATACATTGTATAAAATTATATAAATGATTATGAATCAAATCAATCAAACTTAGACTTTAAATGACTTTAAACTCATCACTTCGGATGGCGGCCTTCTGCAGATTGTCCAATGCATCAGACCTGAGCAAGGTTTTTGTAAGGATAGTGAAGGAAACACATTCAGTCACTCACGCACTAACGAAGTTTCTGTGCTGCAAGATGCTGCAAACCAACACTTGACTTTTTTGCTGCTTCGGCCTAGTTGCTGTCCATTCTGCAGGGCTATGGTTGCATTCTTTATGGCGGCAAGTGCTTTTTCCTTTCAGGAAATGGATGCAAAACAATTGAAATGGCTCCTGGTGGAACGGCTTGTGCACCTAAACTCGTCTCTCCAAGTGATGCCAAGTGGCAGCATCCGCCTTCCTGTGAAGCTCCTCGTTTCTGAGTCGAGTTTCATCCTCCAGACGTCTTCGAGCCTGAAAGATCCGAAAGCTTAGGATGTTTTGGTCAAGGCTCACAGAGATGGTGAGCAGAACGGCCAATGCACCACATCAAAGCCTTGTCCCGCTCATCTGCAAGCCTCTCCTCCTCCGTCATGGGACCATGCCTGCAGCTCTCAAGGATGTTTGTCGACCCCGTTACCTCCTGTGTTGCGCAAACATTCTATTGACTTGATGCCATATATGATGCGACGTACGGCGCGATACTTCACGCCATTGGATTGACTCTCAGGCAAGGCGCATATATGGCGGAGGCGCCTTAGGAGTTCCAGCCACACACCATGATAGCGTTCACACCCGCTAAGCATGCAACTAGGCAATGCTAAGCTGCTGCACATGCAGAACTCAACGTGTTCTTTAGTAGTATGTTCATTCTCGTTGATGTGTTTGAGATATTTTGATCAGATTGTGGAAGACTGTAAAATCCGCCCGCACCGAAGGTGCCGGGCGTTTTTTGTTAGCACATCCGGAAGCAATTGCAATAGCTATTAAATTTAGCTTGGGCAGGGGGCCATTGTTGCTCTAGAATCGTGGGTTTTTCCACGTTTTTGAAAAGGTCGTGAAATCAGCTAAGTTGCCAAACTTGGGCTCAACATGGCCCAACATCGGCCCGGCCCAACATGGGCCGAACATGGGCCCAACATGAGCCCAACATGGGCCCAGCATGGCCTAACATGCCTTAACATAGGCCCAACATGGGCCCAATATACCTCAACATGGGCCCAAGATGGGCCCAACACGGCCCAACATGGGCCCAACATGATTGAACATGGGCCCAACACGGCCCAACATAGAGCCAACATGGGCCCAACATACTCCCAACATGCGCCTTACAAAGGCCCAGCATATGGTTTTATCTATTGGAACTCCATAGCTAACACTCCGGTGCGAGCGGTTGTCGTCGCGAAGCGAAGAATAATGTGGAGCTTGTGCCAGGATGTGTCAGGATGTGTCAGGTGTTGGTGGTTTTGACCAAGCAGCAGGTGGTGGCGGAGCTCCGGGAGGGGCCATCGGCGGTGGAGGCGGCGGGGTGACGCCCTGCATATAGCCACAGCCTTCACAGGGCCCCAGTCGCCCCCCGGTCGCCCCCGGGTCGCCCCCCGGTCACCGGTCGAGTTGAATGAGTTGAAGGGTGGAGATCAAAATGATCAAACAGCGGCAGAATCAACCGGCTACATTATCCACAACTCTCTGCAGAATCAACTCTCTCCACCTGAAGGTACCTGCTCGCCCATGCTGGAGCCATACGGCCTTCTCGGGGGATCGCTCTGAGTTTTCAACAGCTTTTCAACTTGGAGTTGCATTGAAAAACAAGGTTGGTACGGTACGCAGCCTTCCATAGGGATCAGAGTACCCATAAGCGGCAGCACCATATCCAGGATACTGACCTGCAAGCAACACAGCACACAAGTGAAGCAAGTACAGCTTGGCTCGTTTTGCTGCTCAATCTTCCACTGTCTGTGCACACTGTGCACCTCCTGCATACTGCGCATATCCAGCCATGCCCATCTGCGATGTGCCCATGGCCGTCGGCATACCCTGCATTGCGCATCATCGATGGGAAGGTCGAGTACCGGCTCAAACATTGGCATTGCATGCCATGCCTATCTGGCTTTCTTTCACATGTGAATTCCTTGTCGTCTGATTGGTACCTACCCTCGCATGCAGCTTAATCTCTTTGTGAAATCCTGTAGTGTGTAGTTTGCATTATTCACAGTCGGCTCCCTGCGAAGGGCCGTCTGCACTGACAATTTAGTGACCAGCAATTGATCAGCACATGTTTCCATGATCTGTCAAGCTGCTTCTGCTCTAGAAAACAAAAGCGATGTTCTTGCTGTAGCAGCTACAGTCAATTTACTTGGATGCCCATTGCTGCTTGCTCATTTCGTTTGGTTGGGTGAATTTGAATGGTTCATCACATGGGTGACAGGATGCATTGGAGGCCAGCTGTGAACGCAACCTGCATTCACCCTGTCAGGATGTATACTCTTCGAACTTACCAGTGGGTTTGTGTCGAAGCAAACCAAGTGGTCAAGTAGTGTACTTGTAGCAGTATGTATGTGAATACAGTGTGTGTATATATATATATATGTATATATAGATATATTCATGTGTGTGATGTATGTGTGTGTGTGAACACGAAAAACGATAAGTCGGCACTAACTTGTGGAGTATAAACCCCTGACTTGATGCCTGTGAAAAGTGAAGAATGCCTAACCTAGGGACCTAGAAGAAGGGTTCAAACAGGAGCACCGATCCATTTGTGGTCAAGTGGCCCCAAGGGGAAACATGATAAACATGCTTGCAAAGCTGAAAGTGAGAGCAGCAAAATCGTTGCAGCTGACTGTGGATGTACCTTCATTGGCGTAAAGCACACAAATAGACCACAATAGATTCATGAAAAGTAAGTCTGTCTCAATCTCACTTTCAATTCAATGCTAATCAAAGCGGACGTCAAGTCTCGCTCTTGCGATGACTGTTGACATGCTATGGACTTCAGAACTGCAGAGAAATACGTACCCCTGATGGAGCTGCAATGGTTGACTTATGTCAACTCAGGTCTCTTGCAAGGCCACTTCTCTGCCTTCATCTACAACGACATGCACGGATGAATTAGGTTCTGAGCCTACCATGAACTAGTCAACTTGCCAACTGACCAGGCTGAAAAAATAGACTAATCTGTACGTTGCTGCAATGTATGCATAGATGTTTGTGAAAAGTGGCTCAAAAGTGGCGCATGTAGCATCGCTTTGGCCGGAAGAAAGGCAAAAGGGTCCAGTGGGTTTGATTCGGCACATTTCCTACGGCCTTCGATTCCTGTGCATGCAGGCATTACGTTTGTCAGTTTCAGCTATCTTTTAGCAGAGGCTGCATTCTGAATCTTAGTGAGATGACGGCTAAGGGGCGAGTGAGAGATTTCTCCTTGCCCTGTCCTTGCATGATGTTCTCTTCTGACTCCTATGTTAGACCTGTGTCATACATACCAAGCTTGCAGTTGCAGTTGCAGTTAGCTCGCAACCTGTTGTTTGATCTCAAGCTTCAGTGTTGCGGATTCCACACAAGCATCTTCAATGCTACATTCGAACCAGCTTGCTGCTTGATGGCTCTACGTCCGACTGCAAGTGAGGGATCAAACTGTTTAAACTCTTGCTGCGGGCTGCGGCAGGTCAAGAGAAGGGGACATGTCGTATCATGCGACCTTTGCAAGCTGCTACAAGCTGCGACCACCCTATTCCAGTGACACAGAATGACATGCAGCAACCACCTAGCATTCACCATCATTCACCTATCAAACGACAAGCCAGCCTAACGCCTGCGCGAGTGAGTTGAAGTCCAAGCACAAGCTGGAATTCGCCGATCAGAGAATTTCAATGAGTTTCCTCTGCTTGAGTTGACTCAATTGACTTCCTTGCTCTCTTGTTCTTGTTGTGTCAGGTATGCCAAAAGCTATTGCTGGCTGTTCTCCCGGCATCCTGTTCCTTGAGTGCTTCCTGCATGTCTTCAGTCAGCTCTTGTAGATATTCAAGGGCTGCACAGCCGACTCATCTGATTCTAGATGTATGACATTGTGTGACTCTGCATCTGTAGGACCTGACCTCTTCACCTGCAAGAGTGTTGTACTCAGAGGGTTGTTGAGCAGGAGAGTGTGTGTTTTGTCAATTTGTATGTGATGTATGTTTTGATTGCGTTGCAATGCTTGTCCACAGTGATATGAACAAATACATGTCAGATATATCAAATAAGTCAGAATGAAATTGCGAGAGATCTTGGAATTCGCCTTTGCAGTGCATTGTATAACTGTGTCATGGACATTCATGGACAGCATAGATGAGAGCCAAGACCTCCAACCCTGGACGCTGCGCCCCCATGGCGAGGCGCCCTATGTGCTGTGGAAGGTGTGAAAAAAATGCTAGCGATGCTGGCTGTCATTTTGGGAAGATTGCGAGCAAAGGGTTGATAAACTCAAACATGTGGATGCACATTGTGTCCCCTCTTTCTCTGATTCTTAGTGTGCTCTCCTCCAAGTGGCGTCAACGTAAACATGAAATACTACAAAATCATCATGTGTCAAACATTTCAATGCCCTAGAATGCTGTGATGCACATGTTGACTGACCCGCAAACCTGCATCATCGCCCATTGGCTCATGGCGTTCCTCAACATGACTCGGAATTGTGACAACAAGGAATCCCACCGCATTAGTTGTTTCGTAAATGCGCGGCAAAACAAAGTGTGAACAGTGAAGGTCTCAATTGGTTTGCCAAGCACTTTGCAACAACAATGTCTGTTCAAGAACAATGCTGCATTCGTTAAACAGGTTGAAGCTGCTCAAACCTTTGGATTGGATCAAGTCTGCGTTGCTTGTTTGGAAGCCAAGGTACAAATACTGCTGCTGTTGCTGTTGCTGCTGATCATCATCGTCATCGCTGCCTGGGATGCTTGAACGTCAAGTTTGCTGCAGAAACTGCTTCAAAATCGTTATGTTTGATTCATGTTTGATTCATGCCCCATACTGTCTTAGTCTTTCACTTGTAACTTGCAAGGAAGTTATGCGCAAAAGGAGGCTTCTCTCACACCCAAAGTCTAGGTCCAGGCTGCTGGAGGATGAAGAGGAGTAAGAGCTGTCATAACTTGAAGACTTGCCCTTGTCTTTTTTGGCCTCGAGCAGGAACCGTCAGAAACCGTGCCACACACAAAGGCAAGTTGACAAGTATTACCATGTTTCACCAAAGTATACCAAAGTTGTTTGCCCAAGTCTGCTCAAGTGCTTGCCTTTGCTTTCTTCTTTGCATCAGCCTTTGCAGCTGGATCCTTGACATGGATCGCGGCTTTCAACTGTTTTCAATCCATTTTTCAATTGATTGTCTCAATGATGTCAGGTCTTTCAGCTTGGTGAGTGCGGCTCGATAGCCACTTCATTCCACTTCAAAAAAGGAAAGTGTGCCTCTTTGCACTGTATCACACCCAAAAAAAGGCTGCATTCAGGGGAAGGACTCAACTGCGAGTCCTTCTTGCTTTCACTTTTGCTCTTTGTCTTGTCGTTCTTCTCATCTCCTGCAATACATCTGCAGCAGTTTGTTCGAACATTTCGAAGTGCTACAGACCCAGTGCCATGGAGTCCTTTCTCTGCTTTTCCCTTGCCATCCTTTGTCTTTTTGCCTTTGGCCTCGCAACAGCCAGCAGAGCCAGCTGTCACTTGCAATCCACTGAGTCACTACAGCATACCACAGCCATGTCTGGCCAAAGAAAGCGAACCCAGCAGCCTTTTCATTCTTGTCCTTTCCAGGCTTTTTGTCAGCCTCGCAGGATCAAATGTATTCAATAGTTGCACGGTTCGCACTCTCGCTCTGTGGCTTCAATCGAGCAGTCCTTGTCAGGTTTGTCCGGTTTGTCTGCTTTGGGCTTGTCAGGCTTTTCAACTTTGTCAGCCTGCGATGTTGTGTGAAATTCCCTTCACTGTCCTTCACATGTCCTCTGTAAGGCAAAGCCTTCTAGAACAATCACATTGAGGGAGACTGTAGTAGATCAAAGACGAGCTACAGTACAGTACAAGCAAGTAGGACGTGTGAAATTTCAAAACGAAAAAAAAAACAGGTGCTCTTTTGCTGTATCAAAAAAATGTGAAACTGTCCCAAAAAGCATTGCATGGCACCTTGTCAGCGTCAGCTGTTTCAGGCTTGTCTGGCTTCTCTTTTGTTTCTTCTGGCTGCTTCTCAGCCTGCTTCTCATCATCCTTCTCGGTCTTCTCCGGCTTCTCATCTGTCTCCTTTTTATCTGGTTTCTCGGCCTCAGCAATCATGGAATTCGTTCCTGCCAGCTAAGCTTTTAAGGAAGTCAATAGTCGAACACAAAGCCTAGGGTTCCATCTTGGCAAAAACATGTGCAAAATAACATGATGTGATAAAAGGTATCAAATGTATATAATTCAAATGTATCAAAGGACAAATGAGCAAGGGAGCTAGCAATATCAAGCCAGGTGAATGACAGCACCCCAGAACTCGTTGGATGTTTTTTTCTGAAGCAGATCTGAGTAAGCATAAGCAAGATCAAGAAAGTTGAGGTTCACAGGCCAGTCGCTGTCAAAACTGCCAAGGCGCTTTCTTCGCCTTTTTCTTTCCGTCCTTCTTGCCTGGCAGGAAAAGTCATGGTCAAACAGGACCGCGCATCAGTCGCGTGGATGTCCAAACATAGTTTTGATGCGATCAAGCTGCCTCCATCGTTTTTCCTGAGCTGCGGCCGCTACAACTCTGAATACTTCCTCGCGCCTGCTACTGGGGGTGATCTCTCTTAAGCCGCTCTATCTGCATCCAAAAAACCGCACATCTGAAGAGCTTTTCTCTCTTTGTCGCTTCCGACGCTGCCTCAAAGTGCATGGCCAAGAAAAAGAAATGCAAAAGCAAGGCCCGAGATGGCTTCTGAGGTATTGTGAGTCCTTTGACTTGGAGTTGTGGAGGAGTCTTTCCTATGTGGCTGAACATCAATAGGGTTTGTTTTGTGCCCACATGTGCCCACGTAGGGTCTGTGTGCAAAATCAAAGTATGCCAGTACGTTAGTGGATGCCGAATAACTATAAACAAGTACGTAGCTCTGTCGCAGAAAAGCTGAATATCAAAAGGAACTGTTGAGAAGGCGACGTTCGCCCACGGCTTCGTCTTCGGCTCCTAGGTGGACTTTCAAGTCAAATCTGAATTCAAAATCTGTGCAGTACCTCTGTTGCCGCAAAACGATAACAAATGCAGTATCTGCATACAATATCATGCAATATCATGCAGCATCATGCAATATCATGCAATTACAATATAGATGCAGTTACATGCAGTGCAATTGATTACAATAGACAAAGTATGACAACGTCGAGTTTTTGAATGGTTTGCATTTGCATATTCAAATCCACGAAACACATCGCACAGGGTGTCCAAACCACGTTTTCACGCGCTTGAACATGTATACGCGGAATGCAAATCACCATTGGCACACTGGATTCAGTGCCCATACAGTCTCAGTATCCATTCCGCATCACTTTGCGTCATGGCGGACCCTTGTAGCATCTTGTAATATCTTGTAGCTATCTTATATTGTACCCTTTCACATCCTTTCACTATGTAATGTATCATTACAAATCTTGTATATCATCGTATGTCATTGTATGTCATATATTTCTTGCGGCTTTTCTTGTAGCTCTACCTGTCTGTGAATTTGCTGATCACAGCTCTCTCAAGCCTCCGAGTAGACGAACCACGTGGCCGCGTTCGACGCCGGCTGCTAGAGCGCCGTCGCGGCATGTCGGAACAACAAGGAAGCTGGTGATAGCTGGTGGATTTTTTCATCTTTTGTCATGGTTTTTCTCTGCTTTATGAGGTTCAGAACCTGACTAAGAAAGCGTACAATGCAAGTTTTTTGTGATCCATCTTCACCTGATCAGTTGACTGCTATCAGATCAAGGCAAACTGGCAACAACTGAAGAGGAAGCATGTCTGATGCAGACATGATAGCTGGTGGGTCTGTGTGTGTGTGTCTGAGGGGCTGAGCTGATGGGCTGGATGTGAGTCAGCTTGGTCAGCTCAGAGCTTGTCAGCTCAGAGCAAGGTGCTGACCAAGCTCAGGTTCGACCGCCAGTTGGTGTTCGTAGTTTCTCTGACAAATGGAGCCACAAGTAGACAATAGTAGACAAACAAAAAGTCACACCCAATACACAAAACATAGTAAAACATGTTGCAGTGATTGGGATGCTTTGAAAATTTTAAAAGAAAATGAACAGCTTGAATTCCTCTGGCATGTCTATATGCTTAGCTGCACGCCTTGATGTGGAGCAGGCACAAAGTGAAGGATGTCACTCGCCAGCGACAGGAGAATCAAAAATAATTAGCAAAGAGCCCAGCTCACTGGCAACTTAGCAACATACAATTACAGGGGCTATTTTTATCTATTTTTGGAGTTTACTGCATTGTCATTTCATTGTCTGGATTGCAGGAACCAAAAAACAATTGGATTCGCTTTTGGATTCACTGCCCCGTGGTACGTCGGAGTCAAATTGCAAGGACTTGATGCATCCTGATTATTCAGTGATCATGTTGTGTTCAACAACTTTTCGAAATTCAACAACATCGTTTATCCTATTTTTCCTGGCACGCAAAGAGATTCAAAGAGATTCCAGCTCTTGGGAATTCATCCTCTATCAGACTCTCTCACCGGCGAAGAACCGTACTCTGTAGACAAAGAACACGAGCACCTGAGACTGTCAGAGTGCAAATGAAAACTTCACAATGTGATCCACATAGCGTCCAGCCAAGTCACAAGTTGTTTGGGAAGCCCTTTCAGCACTGTTTGGCCCAGGTGCATGGAAATCCTTGATCTCACTAAATAAATCACTGACAAGATTGGACGAGTGTCAAACCTGCAGAATGACAGGAGCCGCTATCAAGGTGAGCTGCAGCCACCGCCTTGAAGGGACAGGTTCCTAGGGTTGGAAAGTAGAAGATATCGAGAAGATTCGAAGATTCCAACCATATGTCATCCGATGTCATGTCCTGAGGGTTTTGAGCATCCAACACCTTCACAGAAATGTCGGCCAGCAAGTTCCCTTTCAGAAAGTACAGCGAGAGTCCCATACCTTGACAGAGGGCAAGGGGACCCAAGGGATTTCAAGGGGACCTTCCGTGTCGCAAAATTGTGGAGCAATGTGGAGCAAACGGTCATAGCTTGACCCAATAACTTTGATTCAAGATCACCTGTGACCTTGTCCAGTACGAAATTGCTGCATGTGCCGCATGTGCACACCGCAGAAGAGGCTTGAAATCCAGTTGAAACATGTTGGATAAATTGTTCCTGGGAGAAAAAAGAATCTACATTGGTGGAATCCTTGACCTTTGCAATTCTGCAAGTCCCAAAAGATCCCAACCTGCAAGCACAAAAAGCCATCGAAGAAACCCAACGGGAATGATGCAAAGTATGGACCTCACCATGTCAGCGCGGGAGCTGATACAATGCAACACAAGTTGTCTGTACTTTGCCCAAGTTGAAAATGAGTTTTGGACACAGGTATTGCAGGTGCCAAACCATACCTCAGAGATTCAATTGGAACTGTAGGCTGTGTGTTCAAAGCATATTGATTTGTCGCTGCAACAAGCAAAGCATCCAAGCTGTCATCCAACCTGTCATCCAAGATGCCCATAAACGCAAATGATGTGCTTGAAGTCAATGTTCGAGACCTGCCAGCTCTTGGCCAATGTGGAGGTGTCGAAAAAACAACTTTGCAACTTGGATAGGTTTTCCCGGGTAGTTTTTGGCCATGTTGGAAAGTAGATGTCCTTGTGTTTGTGTTTTCTCTCGTTGGAACGTGGGAATCTGTTGAGAGGAATGAGATGCTGATAAAGTATATAAATATAAAGTATAAAAGGAAGGGCCGCACCGCACCAGCACCATCTTACAGTTCGCGTTAATCCTGTCCATTGGTCATGTGCTTCTTTCCTACAGCGTGCATCACTTCTCTGCTTCACTTTGCTGCCAAATGCTCTGCGTGCCTAAGTAGCAGGTTGGTCAGTTTGCAGTTTGTGAATTTGAAGGTATAACATGGTATAATAACTGGTGTGACTTGAAATGGTAAAACAGGACACAATTCCAGACTCACCGCCTTCACCCAAAAAAAAGGCTGAAGGCGATACCTCAATCTTTAGATGTTTTCGCTAACATTTATAAAATGTTATAAACCACGTCAATTTCCCAACAAGCCAATGACAACACCGATATTATTCCACGTACCCACATAGAAAGAATATTCGCAACAGGATCAACACATGGGGCACCAAACCAGTACCCACTTAGAAAACAATCATGTCGAAACGAACAATACACATCAATACACTTATTCTTATTCTCACTATCAAATGTCCAAAGATGTCCAAAGAGTTCATCCAATCTCGTTACTGAAGCACACCTTTTATCACCTTTTGGCAATGCGAGGCATGCAAAACCAACAATTCACGTGTCTCAGCAGAGCGTCAAACAGCATCTTGTTCCAGACTGTGACACATACCTACTCGTACGCAAAGCTCTTGTGGAGTCTCGTGAGTCTACTGTTTCATAGTCATTTGTCGGATCAAAGTGTCAAGCTTCGGGGCATTCTTTGTCATGTGTTCAAAATGCACCGTGTGCGGTCGATAAATGAGCTTTGGCTTTACTTTCGAAAAGTCTTGGTGGGGGGAAAAAACTGACCGATGAACTATGTACACGCTAATGCCTATACTAATACCCTGTGTGTGTGTGTGCGCGTGGCAAGCTGTGGCATGGTTAGTGATGTTCGTGTGCTTGATAACCTTCCATAACATTCCATCACCATGTGTTTTAGGCGTTCACAAAAGGACTGGAACCAGATAGCCAACACACTGGATGGCATCTTGGATCGGATGTATGAAGGACAACCTCAAATTAAATGGCCAAACATTGGCATCTTGGCATCCCATCCCGCCATGGGCTTTTTGTTAATATCACCCGGCATTCCCGTCATCATCACCATTATTGTCGTTGTCATCAAGCATTGTCGGCATCGTGTCATCGCCGAGCCCATCCTGCTAAGGACAGCATTCCTTTTTCAAACATTCTTCTCGTTTTGCCGTCCTACTCATTCCAATGAAGCCTATCGTTTGGAGGCAACATGCAGCCCTACCAGGTTGACTACTCCAAGTAGGAGTGAAATGGTTCACTGCCATGAACCGTCCCTGCATCTGTTCCCATAAACCTGTCTGAATCCTCTTTGCAAGCCGCCTCTTCGTCCGTGAAGAATACCGACCTATAGTGCCAATGGCAACTTTCTGGAGAACTCAGGAAGAAGAAACGGAGAGACCATGCACCATACACAGTGCACATTGACAAGCCCCACAAACATCCACAAACTGCATTTCAGCACCTAGACTAAACACGTCACATGCCAACCAGGGTCGCCAGGTCCTCCCATTTTTGCCTTATCCGTTCCGCTGCTCTCTAAGACCGCGGCACGCGTGCCAGGAGGGGTACCGCAATCAGGCCCCTCAGCATTACCCTTTCGTGGATCCCTGGAGATCTGTGAGCTGTTATGTTCTAAACTACAAGTACAAGCAACTAAGAAGGATGCCCGTAGACGAGAGTGGCAGCCAAGGGCACCAAGCTGTAGTCTGCCTCGACACCACGCTTGGAGCCCTTACCGGCCCCACAAAAATTGCCATGTGGCAGTACCAAACCGAATTTGTAGGACAGACATTGGATAGTTTGGGATTTTTTCAGATGTTTCGACACCCACCGAACATGAAATGCACCTTGAAATGGCTCGGGTGCGTTGATTCGATAAGCCTCACGGTGCACTTTTTGCATGGGCCCGCACTATTAATCCTATCAGAACCTGTCAAATCGGCATGCACCAAGCATGCCGATCGCTCTTCCTTGACATGCAAAAATTACCTCCCATGGGCACAAATTAGGACCAGTATAACTTCAAGTATAGGTTGAAAACAGGCACGCCACGGGCTCAGCATTGGCTTGTTGGTATTGCCTGGAATCTGTCCTAAATGGTGCGGTTTGGACAGAGACTGTGAAGAGTTTTACGCAACAGAGGCTCAACATGCAGTTATGGGTGTTGGCTAAAGTTTTTCATTTTACAAACCGCAAATGATTTCAAAGCCGGGAGCAATGATGTTTTGCAGTGATGCTCTTTTGGAAGCACATATCGGGCATCTTTTCCAATAGAAACGTTTTATAACAGGAGCGCGCGCTTAATAGCCGCTATGGAAGCGATTACACCTCCTACCACAAACGTTGCCCTATAGATCCTATAGGAATTCAGGTCACAAGGCTTCCCACTGTGTGCCTTTTTCGGATGCGTTTACACCTGAGCCCTGCATGGGGACAGTTTTTCGCCGCCTCAAGCAGGACCACTTGGGCCCAGGACAAATTTTGGTGCGGGCACGTCGCGAAGCGACTTGAATAATTGATTCGGTCCATTGCCTTCTGCATCCTCTGCAGCCATCAGAGTGTTTGAGGATTTTTGGGGAAACTGATTTGTGCATATGTCAGGAATCCTCGGAACAACTGCAATGTCAGGCCTGGCAAAATTTCCAGTGGCTGCAAGGAAGAGAACTGCTGTGGTAGCAACCCAGAAAGGACCTAAGCTGAACAACTTGAGGCTGCCCACTTCTCTCGCAACCAAAGTCCAAAAAAGGTACAACTACGCCATCGCACCATAAAAGTCTGGACGTGTTCTAAGTTCCTGCAAGCAAACGGAATTCGAATCTGTTTCCTTCACGCATCCCAAACAAGCTACTAGCACAATTTCAAGATGATCCAACATGATCTAACTTGGATACAATTCTCGTGGGAAAGTCAGGTTGCCGATGACTGTCCTCTGCGGCGGATCTGTCTTGGCCTCGATAAGGCCTCGGCGATTGAGGTATCCGAATGTTCATTTCTCTTGAGTCTGGTCCATTCTGGTCCCGCGTTCTTCTCGTAGGTGTTGCATCATTTTGTTTGTTCACATCGTGTCCTTGAAATTAGTTTGACCAAGTGTTTCAAAAAGCATCAAAAAGCATAACATCAGCGCCGTGTCCGGGCTCATCACACAAGCAGCTTGAGTCGACTCACAACATCATCTGTGCTGACCTCTGCAACGCCCAAGAAAACGTGTTCACTATCTTGATGCACATTGACATGAGAATTGTTTTGAAACAAAAAATCGACTTAGACAGGCGTAAGCCCTGGACATCGAAAAGACTCTGTGCCAAGAGCAGGATCCAAGAAGAGAAAGAAGTAGCACTGCCTGTCTGGGAAGAAACAAACAAACTGTCTTCCCTTCAAGCAGAGCTTTGGACAATTCTGGGTTTATCAAAAGGGGTAACAACGAAAGCTAGCTGGGAAGGTGAAGGCAGAAGGAGGAAGATGTGGTCAAAGAGCGGTGTGTGAGGAACTTGGAGATACAGTATGCAGCAGTATGCAGTGGAAAGTAAGTCTGATGATGCTGATAATGCTGCTTGCCACGATATGGCGGCTATGTCCCATGGGGTATTGATCCACGGCAAAACTGTTTCAAAGAAAAAGGTGGAGACGCGCTTCGTCAACAGTGAAGTTAGAAGTTTGGCGATTCCAGCCCCTGCCAATACCCTGCTAAAGCAAGAGGGACTTCAGCTAGCAGAAGCTAGCTTTCGTGACAATGGTCTACTCTTGAGTCCGTCTGTGGCTTCATCCTGGCTCGCAGCAAAATGTAGATGTGTTCCGTTGTGTTCCATATTTTTGCAGTGCGGCAGCAACATTGCCTGTATGTATCCCTGTGTGTGTCCCTGTTCGCCCGTTGGTAGCCCCGTTAGCAGATACATGCAGATACTGTGTCCATCCGTGTCCTTGTTTCTAGCCGGTGCCTTGTGAGTCGCCAGTGGCAGCACTTGCAGCAGCTGCTCCTGCAGCAAAGCCAGCAGCAAAGCCCAGGCCACTGCCACCTGCACCGGGCGATGGCATCTTCACAGAGGTACCAAGAACGGAGATGTGACGTGCATTTACTAGATCAAAATGATGAAAAAATGACCGTGTTTAGCACTTTATTTGTTGCTACCTGCAGCTAGTGTCTTTCCAGGATATGTACCAATTGGCAAAAAACAAGTCCTCTCAAAAGATCTGCACCAAGCATGTTGAAGCACCATGCACATTTTTTTCGCTTTTGAAGCTGAAAATGTCAACGTCTATTGCTGACTATCTGGTCCCATCTGTACACGTGTAAAACGCCTCAAAAGAGCACTCGCCAAACCATGCTTGCTATGTACAACAAACACTGAGGCGCAGCGATGCCGAAAATAGATGAACATGGTGTGAAACCGACATCCGAACAAGCTGAGGCGACGTTAAAGAATTTCGCATGTCCTTAGCAGTCTTTGAAGTCGTGGGGCCGGGTCAAAAGGGAGGAATTAATCATACTTTGCCAGCGGACGATCAACCCCTCACTTCCAACACCCAGTTTTCACTCGCTTCCAACATCCACTTACTCCCAACACCCAAACGTCCCCCATTTCCAACACCAAAAGCAGGTTTCGGCGCCGAGGCGAGTGAGTTTTCAGTTTCCCCATTGGTACTGCGGCATCACTTCTGGAACCCCATCATCACGCATCAAACATCAGTGGGGCGGGGCGTGGCGGGGTGGGGTGGGACGGACCCGGGTCATTTTGGAACACCCGATAAGGGTCATTTTGGAACACAGACCCAACCGATAAGGATCATTTCGGAACACACAAGTAAGACGCCAGCATGAGTATAAGATAAGAAGAGCCACGACACCTTTAGGGTTCGTCTCTGGTGGGGTGGGGTAGGACTTCAAGCAAGGTGCTAGCTGGTGGGGCGGGGTGGGTGAGGTGGGGCAATAACGTTCACTGGGACTTCAAACGAGTTGCTGGCTGGGATGGGGTGGGGGTGGGGCAAAACCGTTCGCTGGGACTTCCAGCAAGTTCGTAGGAATCTTGCCAAGAGACCTCGTACTTGAGGCCAAAGGGAAGGGGGCGAAAGCTAGTTGGGAAAAGAGAGGTGTGTATTGAGAGAATATGCGGCCTACCATTCGATGTTTCCGACGCGCTAACAGCAGTGTGTCATGATGCTGCACCATAATCATTCCACATCCCTCCCCCTGACATCCTAGCACACCAGCGTCAACATTACACTCCTAGCATCCTACTTGCCAAATACAAAGTGCCCCAACCGAAGGCGCTTCGGTTGAGCCACTTTGCAACCATCTGATTGAACCTCTTTCCCTCGGCCTNTACAAAGTGCCCCAACCGAAGGCGCTTCGGTTGAGCCACTTTGCAACCATCTGATTGAACCTCTTTCCCTCGGCCTTTCCTTCCTTGTTCCTGTCCATGTCATGTTCTATATAGTATATGTTTATGTGGCTATGATGAATATATCTAAGTATCTCCATCTGCCTAGCGACATATCGATACTTCTATAGTCTATATGTAAAACACTATATATAAATATCCACTATTAAATGACCCAGTCTTAGAATGTGGTAACTTAAGTGCATACATCCATCGAACAAGAAATGTGCGGGAATCTTAAGATGTGCATCTTAGATTCATCTTCTATTCCTCGCCACGACCGGGTCATGTTGTTGCGCAGACCTCTTGAGGAAGAAGGAATGCAAGATCCAAGTAGTTGTTGTTCTCTCTTTTCAGTAAAATATATTACATTAAAGTTACATTTACACGTACATTGCATTACATAGTGTGACTCTATAAATATAAATATTGGGTTAGATTACATTAGATTGCATTAAATTAGAGGAGATTGCGTTGGATTAGATTGCATTACACTAGATTAGTTTACAGTAGATTGATTGCATTACATTGCGGCGCATTACACTCACAGCACTGACGGTGAATATTGTGTGTGTGTGCGTGGGCGTGCGAAAGCGTGGTCACAGATGACATCCAGCCGGATGGACGCAGCGGGGTTTGAGCCCGCGGAGGGGGGGGTCAGGTTCGAAATGAAAAATCATTCCCAAACAGGGGGCCCCAAAACCAGTTCCGCATGAAAATCACGCGAGCTGCATCCAGTCTCCAGGCAATACATTGCTAAAGCAAATCCAACGCCAGCTAGCAAGCTAGCTTTCGTGATAAAGATTATGTACAGAGATCTTGCCAGGACACCTCTTATGGAGATCTTGTACAGAGACATTGCATAAAGATCTGTTGCAGAGATCTTGCCAAGAGGTCTCTTACATAGATCTTGCCAAGAGAGCTCTTTTAGAAAGATTGTACAGAGATATTGTCAAGAAATCTTGCCAAGACACCTCTTATAGAGATTTTGTACAGAGGTCTTGCCAGCACACCTTTTATGGAGATCTTCTACATAGACATGCATAGAGATCTGTTGCAGAGATCTTGCCAAGAGGTCTCTTACATAGATCTTGCCAAGAATGCCAAGAGAGCTCTTCTATAAGTATGCATATACATATATATATATACAAGTAGAACCTCCGCCGGCGCAGCATGTCAGTGAGCGTATGATAGTACATGTTGGTGTTGGTGCTGATCTTGGTGCTGATGTTGGTGTTGATGTTGATGTTGATGTTGGTGTTGATGTTTTTGTTGGTGGAAGATGATGTTGATGTTGATGTTGATGTTGGAGTTGATGTTGATGTTGATGTTGATGTTGTTGTTGTTGTTGTTGTTGTTGTTGTTGTTGTTGTTGTTGTTGTTGTTGTGGTTGTGGTTGTGGTTGTGGTTGTGGTTGTGGTTGTGGTGGTTGTTGTGGTGGTTGTTGTTGTGGTTGTGGTTGTGGT
>BGPT01000693.1:33973-55575 GCA_003297045.1 Symbiodinium sp. clade C Y103
GAGGTGGTGGTGGTGGTAGTGGTGGTGGTGGTGGTGTGTTCTTATTGTTGTCGTTCTTGTCGCTCTTGTCGCTGGTGGTGGTGGTGGTGGTGGTGGTGGTGGTGTGTTCTTATTGTTGTCGTTCTTGTCGCTCTTGTCGCTCTTGTTGCTCTTGTTGTTCTTGTTGTTCTTGTTGTTGGTGACGTAGATGTTGTTGATGTAAGTAAACGGGCGTCGGGAGCGAGTAGGTTTCCGGCGCTGAAAGCGAGTGAAAACTCGGCGTCGGGAGCGAGTGGCCGACCGCCGTCAATGAGTCAATGATGAATATGAGGCTTGAATCACTTGAATCTCAGCAATTTGCTGAGAAGTACAGGTTGCCTATGCCGCCATGCCTGTAGTGTCAATATTTAATTATATATATATATATAATGTATTAAAGAAATTTAGAGAACGAGTATCTTCCAGCAGGGAGGCACAACGCAATCGGCTGCACGGTCTGGATCCACCTGGGCGATGCCTTCCAATAGCTTTCGCATTCTCCGACCTGATTCTGAGAAACAAAACATGTCAATACATAGATGTCAAAACACTACACCATACATACAATGCCATACACCATCTAAACATATCCAAAAAGAATCTGTGGAGGGAACGACGCAGTCTGTGGCACGAGACACTGCACACTGAACATATTGTTGACACTAGGCTTTTCAGCGTTTGGACACACTGCCGAAGAAAATACGATCCCTTGAAACAAAGCTGCCCTTGGCGCGTCGGAGAAGCAACTCCTTCAAGGCCGAAAAAAACACCATCACAACCACCATCACAACCATCACCACCACAATCATGATTGACCAAACACCTGCTAATAATTAATTCGGCTTTAGAACTCTCCCCTGGTCCTGGTTCGGCTCCAATTTCCAAGCGCCCTGGAAGGACTTTCCAAGGATAAACGGAAACCACAATGCAGGCTGTTGGGTCAAAAAGACTGCAGAGGTGCCTTCTTCACCAACAGCAAGGCGCAGTCCTTCTATGTCTACAACTAAGTCACTGCCTTCTGATTTGTGACCTGTGTGCATAAGAATAGACAAGTACTCCTAGCTATCAATACAAAGAGCCATTTCGCGCAATTAAAAACTAGCAATACTCCTCGTGGCCAAACTGCACCGCCCACCGCAAAGCAGTCTCTGAATTCAGTTCCTGTGCGGCTCTATTGGAATTCAACATCATAAATGTAGTATCCCTTGCGTGACCTGCCTTTCCAATCACAAGTCTTCGTCCTTTAACGCAAACCCGCCACATCTAACAGCTGAACAGTCATGATGATTTCAATACACCGAAGGAATTGTGGATCTTAAATTGCCCGTCTCTCGCCCTCCCTTCAACGATCACAGCATCGGCACCGACCGTCTTTGTCAACCACTTGCATACTGAATATATAGACATGAAGATACATGAATAACGTTGAATACATTGAATATGAAGAACACAAACAATCATGAATATCCTGAATGTTGAAATTGCATAGGCATAGCCTTTACGGCACAGAAATGCAAAGAACAGTTTTCCGGAAGGGCCTGGTCCACATGACCACCGGCATCAATCAGAGCCTCCACACAAACACGTCAAAATGAAGGCAAAACACAGTAAAACAATGTAAAACAGATTTGCAAAACGGGCTGAGTGAAGAAAATGCAGTGGATGCTCGGATACCTCCAGCATTTCAGGATCTCCCCAGGAAGCTGCTCCAACCACGGCCTTTTTGGCCAAGGTGCGTCATATGCAGCTGGCAACACAACAAAAACAAAAACAAAAAGGCCACATGGCCCACAGTGGCCCATCGTGGCCCATCGTGGCCCATCGTGGCCCATCGTGGCCCATCGTGGCCCATCGTGGCCCACCTGCATGGTTATTGATGGATCAGCTCCGTGCTCAAGCAACACTTTGATGGCGTCAACGTTGCCAGACCTCAGACTAGGACCACGCGTGGCTGCAGAACCACTCTATAACTACGGAACTACTCTGCAACTACTTCCTTAAGATTCATGCTCCGAACACGAAATCAAATGACAGGCCGTTCTGTGGCAGAAGAGAAAGCAAAACGGTTGAGGTTGGACGAGATCAAACCCTTTTTGCTGGCTCGTTATGGAAATGCTTGCAACATGACTGCGGAAGTATGGAGCACAGAAGGAATTTAATTGCAACTGTACTCCACAAATCTCCACAACACTTTCGTTTCTTTAAAGAACAGAACAAGCTGCTTTGGCCTCGCGGAGCAGTGTGTGTGGTTGCTGTGAGGTTCTATCCACACGGTCCAGGGAGGTTCACAGGCATTGGTCCGAGGTCGGGTTGGTCTATAGAGAACATTAGAACTATGCATCGGCTATGCTTGAAGTTGTGAAGGTTTTATTGCCCAAAGGCATGCTTGCTGCTATTGCACTGCTCATGCTCTCTGCCTTAAAACAAAGGAATAGGGAAGCAACGAAAGGGTTGAAAAAGGGAACAAAGCCTCCCTTGGCATCTTTGCTCAAATGCATCCATTTAGATTTTGAACGTCTGTTTAGGACGCTACCTTGACTGCTTTGAGGTGACTGGGCAACTCCATTGATCTTCTCTCTGAAACTCCCACTGATCATCCCACAGTCAGGGCTGCAGCCAAGCGCATGAGTCTAGCGCATAGTACCCATCCTGACAAGGCGGTCGATTCCGTCGATTCCCAATGCTACCCCAAGGGTCCATGGAATGCACAACCATTGCGGTGTGATGCGGTGTGCCTGTGGTCGGGGCTCGTTGAAGTCAACACCATCCTTGCGAACGGAGCCAAATGCGTGTCCAAGGTACCAGTCCGAAATCATCCAAAATCAAAATCGTCCGAATCTAGTGGAGAAGAAGTGGTGTGTGCAGTACTGTATACAGTACTTGATGCCCTGTGTATGCTGTATACATCTGTATACTGCATGCTGCATGTTTACAGTGTGAACTCATGTCCTTTGCCAGCTTCTCGAGCATCTTGACATCATTATTGCAGGCAGCTGCGTGAACCTGCACAGCGCTCCACAAGATCTACTGTGTCTAAGGGTCGAAGAAATCGTCTGAAATCTATATTATATAATAAATTATGAATTATTACTAGGGTATTACTAACTTACTATTATGTTCAATCTGGTGTGAAAGGGTTGGCTGTCAGGCTGAGAGTGTTGCTTCACACGTTCAGGGTTCACCATCAATTCGGCCGAGCCTTCAGTGAATCTGTAAGCTCTGCATAAGGATCCTCTGCAGCCAGCAATAGCAATGGGTCAATCTTCGTCAGTTCCAGTGGATTCCAGTGATTCTTTGAAAATATTCTTTCAGAATCTTTCAGCAACCTGAGTACTTGTGACAAATCGTTTCCTCGCCTTCTTGACACTCTCCTCCCCCTGACGGTACAACCAGTAGCTGCCAGGTAGCTTGAATGTTTCGGAGTCAGAATTCGCTCCAAGTCATTCGCTCCTCTGCTAAAACCTGCTGCATTTGTCGAGGCCTTGAGCTTCCTGGTCAAGTATCGGAACATGATGGCGCACGTCACTGATGGCGCACGTTAAGCACGCAAAATGACCGAAGGATAATGGAGGTCTGTATCAATGTTCAATCCATATCAATCCATTGGATCTTGTTGTAGGCTCAAATTGCAGGTGTGTTCGCTGTTTCGTTTAAAGTTCGAAGCTTGTGGCTATCATGCTGTTTGCGCTGCTTCTCAAATGCTTTTCAAATGCTTCTCATGCTCAGCTGCTAGACCGGCGACTGGGCACTGCAACATTGGCATGTTTGGTCTTGGCATTTTTTGATGTTCTCTGTCATTCTGTGTCAGCAAGCTTGAGCCAATAGAAAGGGGAGAAGTGTCCATTGCACATGGTGTTTGGCCATGGAACTTGATCCCGTTGATTCAACAAATCCTCTGGGGAAATCATGGAAAATCTCCTGCCTTGGCTTTGTACTGGCAGACTGGCTGATGGCGCGCTTGTAGCCGTGCTGGAGACGCTGGAGCCTCAAGGAAACGGGTGTTCAACGGAGACAAGCAAAGGTTGGGCTTCAATCCCAGTGACACACTTTAAATAAGATACCTTTGAGTTGCCTGCTAAGGCTGCTAAGGTCTCACGTGTCTCTCCACATGACAGCAATGAATAATGTGAATTTCTGGAAATCATTAACTAATCTGCCGCTGAAAGTCAGAGGATATTATATTCAGATATGCGAAGCAGATATGCGAAGCTATGATGGGCTTACGGAGTTCGTACTGCAGGCACTGCAAGCAGAGTGTGATCTGTTTCTTGCCCAGGAACTCATGTCGCCCCGGGCATCCTTCAGCGAGACCAACTCAGATGTACCAGGCCCTGTTGCCTTTGCAAACTACGAAGTGGTGACACCAAAGTGACATAACGCTATGGAACAAAACCTTGCCCTGTAGTGTTGGTTGTCACCGGATGGCCACTTTGCCACAAAGAAATATAAAGAAGCGATGTTCAACAAGGCAACGGAAGGGAGTTCAACAGAAGTTATGACCGAGCGATGTTCCACAGGGCAAAGCGGGCAAAGCGGGCTCTCTGAAACCCGGACCACTCCCATGAAGAGGTCATCTAGCTCCTGATGGCACTTTCCCCTCGTCTTGCAATCTGTTGCAAACACCTGCTTGCGTAGATCTCACTAGATCTTCTCGGGTGTCAATGAGCATGGGTTCATCATGGTTTGAGCATAATTAAGATGGGAAAAACAGGTTTCTTACATGAGCTGTCCTCTGGTACAATGGATAGGTAGTACACAACACTCGTTGAGCTTGCTTTTCAGGTTGAATTCAGAATCCCTTCCTGGTTCTTGGAAGCTGTTGCGCGAGGGACCTGTCATGACCACCACCCCTTTGCGAAAATGCACTGCATCGGATGAAACGTATCAGATCGCATCAGCTTTTGGTCCCACTCCAACTGGCGACGGCTTCCACCTCCAAATCTGCTGCGCTTGGCTTGTAGGTGAACACCTGAGAGACAAAGGCCTTCCCGGGCCTTCCCACTTCACACACCCTTTATGTTGGATATCATGCATGAAGTATACTTGATATTATCTTGATCCTTGCACCACGGGAGACATGTTGTGAGATTCCAACCAAAAAGGTATGAGTTGTGACTGACGCAACGGCTGCACACCAGAATCTGGGTCAACTACATCCGAAGTGTTGAGACTTGAGAGAGGTGCCTCTGCGAAGAAACGCTCTATCGAGAGCTGTAGCTGAAATGTCTGTGGCTTCTGAAGCCAACAACAGGAGTCAAACATGTATGCAACAGTAAGAAAGCAGCAAATATCCAGATTAGACTAAACCGCAAATCTCACGTCCCAATCCAAATCATCCAAGAATGGATAGCCTGGAAAGCAGCACGCCTCGTCCCAACTTGGACGTTCCCATTGCGTCTTGTTTGTTGATACCTATTTGCAGCATGCTCAAGTTTTTCAGCATCAGGCACTTCACAGGGCGCCAGAATGCCAGAATCTGGATGACATACAAACTTTTATAAAAACTACATGAGTCAGCAAACTCTCCCACATTGATTTCCAGATTCAGCATGATTCAGCTACATGTATGCTACATGGAGCTCAAGAGCTGAGCTTCTGGCATTGTGGAAATACTCCTTTCCATCATCCGTGGTGTACCTGGCAACGAGCACAAATTCACCAGCTTTGGAGATCTGCCAAATTCTGACACACCTCTCCCAGTGTGGCGGTAGTGCCATGGTCCAGGCCACTCTGGGATGGAATGCAGTCAGTGCTTGTTGCATCTTGCTTTGAAGATATGGCAGAACTCTGATTCTCAAGGTCTCAAGCTGTTCATTCTGATGCTTCAATGCCAGAAGCTGTTTGTTGAAGTCAACTGGCTCGGTCAATTCAATGGAACAAACAGCTTGTCACAAGCTTTCCCTATCTCTGGAGAGTTGAGAGCTTGGAGGCGTAGAGGCCATGGAGGTTGAGAAGGGGGGCCACAAAGGTCGTCGAAAGCTCTGCTGAGGTGGAAATTGCAAAGGCTGTGCAGTTCGCTCCTTTTGCCGAGCAGACCATGTCTATCCATGTCTCATGTCCTGCCCATGTTGGCCGCCTCACGCATGCTTAGACACAACTGGCCCTGGGCGTAGCTCCCTACGTTCGCTGAAGTTTTGTGATGATCATCGCGAGACTATGAGCTTGCGTGAGACTCTGAGGCAACAGTTGTATCGACACGTTGCACCTTAGGTGCAGAGTTCCTGGTATTGCCTTTTTGCACCTTTCGGCTGAAACAGGAGTATGTAAAAGTTTAAGTCCGCGTTCAAGATCTTTCAAGCGCGTTCAATCTATCTTGGCTTTTTCGCCCATGCTTGAATTGTCAAGAAATATTGAATCATGGAGTCTTTTCAAAAGTCAAGGATCTGAATGGTCTTCGCAAAGCCGAAGGGTACAATAGTGTGGTATACACTGGTATACGTGCTGCTTCTGAAAATTTGGAACATGTCCAATGAGCCATCATCATGAGGCCAAAGCAGTCCATCACAGCAAAGAACCGTAAAATCATGTGCAAACTCAAAATAACTAAAATTAAAAAATAATCTGCATGATGTTGAAATTTTAAAAATGTTGTGTTCGACCTCACAGAGCCGCAGAATGTCACAAGGGTTTGGCCTCAAGACTCGGCTTCTTCGCTCACCTTGGCCCTCTGGCATAACAGGATATAACAGTTGTATAACAGTTGTATAACAGTTGTATAACAGTTGTATAACAGTTGTATAACAGTTGTACAACAGTTGCATAACAGTTGTATAACAGTTGTATAACATGGTGGGGCTTGGTTTGGGGTTGGTCAAGCTGATCGAGGCGGAAACTGTGCTCGGCTTTCGGTTGGGCTCCCACCAGGACATAAGCTGTGGCACTCAGTTGGTGTTGCCCCAATTGACAAACCTTAGTGCCGACATCCCCTCCAGATCCCTACGGATCCCTACGGATCCCTACGGATCCCTACGGATCCCTACGGATGCCTACGGTCCAGAAAGTCTACTAGTTGGAAATTGTTCCAGACTGAGCTGATCTGAGCTGGGTGTCCTTTGGGTGTCCCTGCTTGCCATCCTTCCAGTAGCTTTTGCGCCCTGTTCCCTGCGCTCCCATTGAGAGAATCACCAGAACTCAAAAGGTGTCGGAAGGACGTGTGATGTCGTGTGCCAAAGATGGCTTTTGGACGTACAAAGAGGTCTCTTTCCGAAATCCCTGAAATCCTCCCACGTCCAAATGATCCGCGGTCAGCCTTGGAGGTTGTCACCACTCCCATGCCGTGCTGTTTTCCGTTTGCCTCAAGGATCTGCGATGCAACAACATGATGCAACTTGATGAAATCTTAAAAATATATTAAAAATACTTAAAAATACATCATTTCTTCATAGCTCAACTACATCTTCCGTGTTCCCGTAAGGCTCAAGCCCACTGACCTTCGTAAGTTCGGCCATCCTTGGTGTCATGACTTGTGTAGCTGACCATGTATCGAAATCGTGCCAGTGGCCAAGTGACATTTGGTGTGCAACTGAGCTTGCGACGGGCCAGGTGAGTGTGCCTTCTCCCTCCTGTTTGCCCAACCCCAGAAAGAAACGCATACTGCCACTGCAATCCTCTGCATGCTTCTGAGAGTCCAAAGTCACCCACTACAGACTCACAATGATTCACATCTCGCATGTTTCTTTTCATGATTTATCATGATTCATGATTTGCTCACCTGCCAATGCCCCCTTGAAAGCAGCTACATGGCAGGCAAAGCTGGGCATTCTTGCAGAACAGACAATTGCCAGCTGTGTAGAACCGCTTGAGATACACTTGACACTTGACATCCCTTGACGTCAACTTGACGTCCTTGACTTTCCAATTTCTTGCAATGTTTCGACGTTCTCTCTTTCCAGACCCTTCAGATCCAGTAGTTTCGAGGCAGCAGACTGGGGCGCCCACCTTCTTCCCGTGGCTAAACTCACCCTGCATGACAGCGAATTCACCAGAAGACAGAAATGCATCAAATGAACTGGGCATGAACCGGGATGAACTGGGCAGGGAGCTGACTGCCGCCCACCTCGAATATCCTGCCATCCGGCCATCTCATTGTGCCAGAGCCATGCCTCAGCAGATGTCATTGACTCGCGTGAGTCGTCAAGCTTTAAGGCGCTGCTTGGATCTGCTTAGATACCGCCACACCACTGCTGAGAAGCTGCTATCTCCTGGGACCTATCTGAACAACCCAACAACTTGATGCAGCTCCCAATAAGCCAGATGCATTTGGTTCTCCACCCAGTCGCCATTGAATTGCCGGCCATCTGCCCACACATAACGACCTGCGCAAATGGCTGGTGTTGGATTCCCAAGACCAAGTCAGCCAGTCACTTCAGCTGAAACGCTTCAGCAAAGCCGGTGTCTTGTGCCTTCACCATGCATGTCATTGTTCTGGAAGTTTCCCTTGGGTTTCAGCATGTGGAACAATTTCACGATCCATCAAAGACAGTACGAATACAAGCATTCTGCACTTTCCTCCGAGAGCGCAGCCTCGTACATGCAGCCCTCGCCCCACATGAATTTACCATGTCCATGTTTCCTGGCAAAGGACTTGTGGAATGGGGTTAGCTGCCCTTGAAGAACAACAAAACTGACAAGTCGGTAGCTGGCCAAGAAGCAGGAAAGCAAGCAACACTTGGAGGCACTGTAGTTGGAAGATAAATCGTAGTGCGCCATTGCCTTCTTGAATCTCCCACTAGCACAGACCGAAAGGGTTTGTCTCCCGTCAGGTGGCTTCAGAGAAAAGACAATCTCCCGGTGCTCTTACTCGCTGTGGACATCCCGATGATTCTTTTAGCGCTCTCGAATTTTAAGCAGCATCTGTCCTGCCATCCTTGAAGGAGCCCGTGAAGATCGATCCATCTCCCCATCTCTCAATGCCTTGACCATCCTGACCAATTGGAAGTGTCCATTGTCAATCATTATTTGTACGAGATATGACCTTCGGTCAGCAGCCTTTGAACACCTTTGTGCAATCATCGAATTCACTTTCTCATCGTGGACTTTGATTATTGTGACGAGAAGTTAAGCGGCTTAAGCTAGCAAACCAACAGCTCCTGCAAGTCGTTTGCCCAGTCTCCCTCATATGTGGAGGCCTGCAAGCATGGCAGCTGGCTACTTGAAAGATCTTGAAAGTTGGCTTTGAGTTGGTTTGCCAGGACATTTGAGATTTGAGATAGCTTGACTGACTACCTTCCATGAAAGAACTGAGGGTCTATCACTGCACAAGTACCACGAAATCGTGAATGTGGTTTTGACATGTTTCAACAATGTCCAATGTCCCGAGGCCCAATTTTTCAATGGAGAAATTGCCAAGAAGCTGAAGCGGTTCCAGGATGATGGGATTGTATCACCCAACACATCACCCCCAGAGCTCATACCACGCAAGGGTCACAAGTCCAGTCGCCCACCTCTGCCAAGGTGCCAATACCATCACAGATCAATCTTCCCTTGCCATCCTTCTTGTCCTGCGCCCATTTTGGCAAAGGTTAGGCGGCTAGGGATGGCAAGGAATGGCAAGGGTTGGCCAAAGGTGTTGGGACATCGTCTGATGTGTCACTTTCGATTCAGCTCTGAAAATGCGCCTCTTTGTACTCGCCTTCGTACACAGCGCCGTTCGCGTATGTGTACCTTCAAGCAAAGTGGATGGTGCAAGCCCATTGATCCCAACCGGAAAAGTGGATTTCAAGGTATTCTGGTCGCTTCGCGACGACAACCGCCCGCACCGGAGTGTTAGCTACGGTAGATAAAACCATATGTTCTGTGTTGGGCCTTTGTAAGGCGCATGTTGGGAGTATGTTGGGTCCATGTTGGCTCTATGTTGGGCCGTGTTGGGCCTATGTTCAACCATGTTGGGCCCATGTTGGGCCGTGTTGGGCCCATCTTGGGCTCATGTTAAGGCATGTTGGGCCCATGTTGGGCCCATGTTGAGGCATGTTAGGCCATGCTGGGCCCATGTTGGGCTCATGTTGGGCCCATGCTGGACCCATGTTGGGCCTATGTTAGGCCATGTGGGGCCATGTTGAGCCCAAGTTTGGCAACTTAGCCGATTTCACGACCTTTTCAAAAACGTGAAAAAAAAACATGATTCTAGAGCGAAAATCTGGTCCCCCGCAAGCTAAAGCTTAATACCTATTGCAACTGCTTCCGGATCATGCGTGCCAACAAAAAACGTCTCGGCACCTGCGGTGCGGGCGGATTTCTGGATTGAAGAACAGTGGGCATCAGCATTGGCGTGATTCATCTCTTGCAGCACTTCTCAAGCCGTGTGCGCACTTTGCCACACCGTGCTTTTTGCCATCTTTAAACTGGCCCTCATAGAGAGCACCGTCAGGCATGGTCAGTATCCCCTGACAATACGAAGCCGACTGGACTGACTGGCGCCAAATAACACTGCAGCATGTTAGTCTATCTCAGTTTCTCAAACTGAACCACACTTTTCTGATGCAACAGAGACGTTTGATGCTGGAGGCGAGTCAAAGGGGCAGAACATAGCCTGGCCTCTCCATTGAAGAGGCCATCTCGACACTGTCCCTCATAGACCTCAGTCTTTGGGAAGTCCACCCCTGCACCAACTGCACCTTCAAAATGTGAATAGCAAACCGAAATTCGAGACTTGAGGTCAAATGAGGTCAAATGAGGTCACCGCGGAGCCATCCTCCAACTGTCTTCTGACATCCTGAACATCACAAAAATTATCAAAAATTGGTTGCCTGAATAAGTGACAACAGGAATGAGAGTACACTCAGGAGCCTCCAGAACGGATCCGTCAGTGTCCTTGCATGACCAGCATGCTCATCCCTGGGTCCCTGGGCATCTACGGTTTGGTGTTTGTCTAAATCTGTTGCTTCAATTTCAAGCTTTGGAGGACAGCCATGTCTTTGGGGGTCCCACCCATTTCGAGAAACCAGAGTCAAGCAAAAACAGTGTACTATGTTGGACTGCTCTTCAGTTCCAATCTAGAGTAAAGGCTTGAAAAGAACCCTGAACCCTGAAAATGCTTCTAGGACAGCAAATCACTGTTCTCCGGCTCCTGTGGAGGGCTTGCTGCCTTATCGCCAGGAGCCGGATCCTCGGCGGAAATGCTTCTGGCATGTTCTGGCTACATCTGGCTATACAACCGCTACGCAAATCTTCAGCCAGTCCAGTCCCGATTTCGCAATTTCGAGCTTCGACATTCCAAGACTTGCGCGACTCGCAAGACTTGCAAGACTTGATCCGTGACATCAAAACCCAACGCAGGACGCAGGCCTGCCGAGGCTTCGAAGGCATGCTGGTACCATCCTGGCAGGAGATCATCAGGCAGGGACTCTTTTTAATGCACTGTATGTAAGCTCCAAGCCGAGGTAATGAGCAAAATGAGCTCAGGCAAAGTGTCTACAATCGCTTGCATACTGGCTTCCATCATCTTTCATCCGATGGGAAGCACTGTTCAATCAAGCAGTATGTCATGGAGCTCAAGTGATTGCTTTCAGAGTTGACCAAAGCCATTTACAAAACAAAATCCAGAGTAAAATATAGTAAAATAATGTAAAATAAGTAAAACAATCAAGGACACTGAACTCTCCACAAGTTCGATCAAAGCACCTCGGCTCCAGGAACCAGAGTTACCTCAGTTTTGAATCGGTCTGGGAGCTGAAGCCTCGGCTTGGCCTCCATTTCTTACCATTTCTTTCCAGCATAAATGTACTTTGAATTCGACCTTTTCCCCGGACTCAAGCGCCACTCTCGCCAATGCTTTCAAGGCACTACGGGTGGCTTTCCAGCGTTGCACTTGCCGTTCTGCGGAACCACTCATTTGGAAAGCGGCAGATTGGCGTCTGGAGCTAGCAACTTTTTTGAGAGTCCTTCCCCGCATGCTCTTATTTACGAAATTCAACACACACAACTTGGACAACGCAGAGAATGTGTGGGTTCAGGCACCTCGCCAGAACAATTGCAGGCGCCCATTTGTGCTGCACGCCTTGACTTGTTCAAATGCCAATGGCAAGAGATCACAAGACTGGGACAAGTCTGGGACAAGTCTGGGACAAGTCTGGGACAAGTCTGGGACAAGTCTGGGACAAGTCTGGGACAGGTCTGGGACAAGTCTGGGACAGGTCTCCAAGTTTACATCCAGTGCCCCTGAGATTGGAACAGCGGCACTCAGCAAGGGCTACATCCCCATATCTTCATGCCCCTGAAGCTACACTATGCTGCACTCAGCAACACTTGGCCAAAAACTGCAGAGCATATACCAATCAGTTCAGCACCTAAAGTTGCTTTCTTTGCCTCCAATTGTCTCTCTCTTTCCACTTCCCTGTGTCATCTTATCTGGCATTTTCCTTTTGTGCCCTGCCAGTTGTTGGATAGTGCTTGTCACCTTAAAGTTTGCTGTCAAGAACCTCCCCCGCATTCCTCCCTACTCTCGTGGATCATAAATCATAATGCTCTAATGATGGCAATGTGTTCTGGTACGGGTGACACAACGAGATCTACATCTCCGATTTGTTTCACACTCTCATGTCTGCTCTGATGTCCGCGTTCTGATGCTTTCTGCACTCTCTGCCAATCTTTGGCAGTGACTCCGTAGAAGCTTACAAGTCTTACATTGAAAATCAGTGAAACCTACGATAAGTCTAGATAATTCAAATGGCTTTGGCGTCGCAAGACTGATGGTCAGAGCTTCCGGATCAGTAGGCACCGGCACCTCGAGGAGGGGAAAGTATGAGAAAGTATTCGACGACGACGATATCGAACGCCAATTGTTCTGTCAATGTCTTTTAATCATGTTCAATCTCATTCAATCTCCTTCTTAATCTGCCAGCCTGCGAAAACGTTGGGATTGTGAAGTGGGTAGTCCTTGCCAGCGTTGGTATCTAGTTCACTAACAAAAGTACAGCAGTCAAAGAGTCAAAACACCCTTTCTTCGATTCAATTTGCATGTTTGCTGTCTGTCTGATGTTGGCGTCAACCCATGATTGGACGTTTGAGCACATGAAACTGGGCCCTGCCATCTCAATCCGTATTCCATTCGTATTACATGCAGTGACCTCGTAGTAGTCATCCTCTTCCTCCTCTCCCTCGTCCTCAGGAGATAGTCCGATGATGTCCGATAGGTTCTTTTCCCGTCGTTATCGCAGAATGATGCATTATGACTCAATCATGACTCAATTATGACTTATGATCCGATGCATTTGATATCCGTATCTATAGAAGTGGAGAGCGGGAGTCTGCTTTGGGTCTTGGGATTGCTCCTGTCAATCATGTCTGAAGATCATGAAGATCTGGATCCTACTCAGCTCTGAAGCCCAAGTCATACATTTCACTGCAACTTGTCGCATTAAAAAGTGGAAATATTGCTGAGACCAGCACGTAGTCCGATTCATCCTCAAATGACTCTGCTTGCTTGTGTAGCAGTGTAGTATTTTCATGTATTTTCACAGTGCTGGGACACCTGGGACACATGGGACACGTCTCACTGTGCCTTCTGTGATCGGCTGTGCCATCCAAGCTACATCGATCTCCGACAGGTTGAGCGCAGGAACTGAGGACCTTGCCCACTAAACTCCACTTTTTCGAAAAAAAAAAACACAAAAAGTTTTTGATTTTTTTCGAAATCTGCGCATCACATTGGGCATACATCCAGCCGTCGAAACTGAGCCTCAGCACGGCCTGTCGCGCGGAGGCCGCCGCATTTTTGCCTCAGACTTTTCTTGAGTCTTCTTTCAGCTCACTGTCAAATATTCTTCTCAGACTGACTACAGTAATAGTAGATTCTAGGGACACAGTGAACCCGAAAACACAAGAACTGACTTGCAAACTGCATCACAAGCGCAAGAACCCCACTGCCAGTGGCTCTGGAGAAGACCACACTGACAAACTTGTTGCAGCCTGCGGAGCCTGCGACTGTGCAGTGGATCCCTTCAAGAACATCGTCGCATTAAGCTGAGTCAGAGTCCCGGCAGAGCTGCATGAAACCTTCGAATGAAACGCTCGAATAGATCTTTTATATTGTTTTATCCATTTCACAGGCCCGGCCGCTTTCACTGGGAGCGGTTCCGACAGATGCGCGCTGGCCACCTGAGGCACTGGGCTACTGCTCTTACTGCGCAGCGATTTCACTTCGTACTATGTCGTAGTTTCCGCGAGCCGAGTCTGTCTCAAAGCAAAACGTGGGGAACATTCAACAGTTGAGACTTTAGTGGGGCTTGTCGATTCTTGTGGATTCGCCGTTATATGCGAAGGCTTTTTTGGCAACAGCCTCATCAGCACAGGCTCTGACAGGTCTTCGCTTAAGCTGCCCATGGCAGCGTCGCAAGAGCTCCCGCAGCCTGGGTCGGCAAATGCGGGATGCGACACAGTTTGCGCAGACGTCACTATGCCGTTTCTTGCAAAGACATAAACAAAAAGATTGATTGTCATTGATTGTCTATGTTGATCTATGTTGTCCTGGCAAGAGCCGCCACTGAGTTGGATAGAAGGTTCAACACTTGTCGAAAGGACTCGCAAGCTCGTTTAGGACTTGACGCCAAATTTTCTTGCTCCAGCTGTCGAACCTACGAAGGGTTTGGTATGGTTTAGTCATGTTTAGTCACAACATTCAACAAGTCTCACCACAATCCTATTGCCATGACATGCCATGACAACGGCAGCAAGACCCATTGCATTTTTGTCTGCGTTGTTTCCCATTTCCGACGATGGGGTTCGGGTTGGGTGATTGTCCTGCTAACTTGACGATAGTAGTTTATGAACCAGATTTGGAAACAACCGACCCTGCTAAAAGTTGAAGATTGGGACTGACATCTTCACCTGCATGCCATGGACGGGATTCTTCCTGTAATTTAAAGGACTGCAATGGGTAAGTAAGAGATTGGACAAGCCTCCTGCATGCGATACATGGATATACATGGTGTACTTTGTGGTGTTCCAAAGTCAGTAGTCGTATCCCTTATGTGGATAGCTTCTCGGAAGACACGTTTGCCCTACAGAGTGCAAATATACCGTAGATATTGCTGATGTGCCGTCAAATTTTGGGCAACTTTCTTGGGTGAACAAGCTGAACTCATAGTCGACTTTCGGGGACCCCTCTTACAAATTCTGCTATGATGAACCGGCAATGACCAAATCAAATATGCTCTCTTTTTTGAGGTCCCCCAGTTCTCAGGCAGATCTGATCTCTTGGACTGCGGTGAGTTTGGAGCCCACCTTCTCAGGTGGAAGCGGTGGACCTGACATAGTCTTCCACTCCAACAATTCAGGACATGAAGAATGATATGTATATAGGTTTTTTTATAGGACAAGATATAGTCAGGAAGAGTCTGGGAAGTTGCTCAAGGGCCCCGCTGCTGTTTGCCCTTGCTGTGTCACCTCGGCATTTCATATCCGGTTGTCCTGTTGGTCACTTCTAGCCACTTAGCCACGGGATGACACAGCAAACCCCAACGCAGACTGAGAATTCTGCAGTCATTGGTGTCATTGCCATCCTCAATCCAGGGCCTTGAATGCAACAGATTCTCTATGCATTCTCCATTCAATGTTTCATGTCTGACATCCTGATGAATCATGCAAGCACCTCCTGATGGCATCCACTGCAATCTCTGCCGGAGATGCCTGCCGTTCCAGAATGGCTGCCGGTCTGTAGGTAAGCCTAAAATTCATATCCAGCATTACTGATCCACCTCACCACTGCGCTCCCTAGGCCAAGCCTCGGAAAAGGCCTCAGGAACGCAAAGAAAACACCAGCAAGCGTCAACCAGTCTTTCCACAAATCTGCAACACAAGAGGGTCTGAACCAAAGGATGCGAAAGACATCCGATATACAACATTCACATGTGTCGTTGATGGAAAAATATGATAAAATAGGAAACGTCCCAAGCCAGAGGCTGCGGCTACTACTGGTTGCTCTGTCGACTTGTAGCTAGCCTCCGAAGATACAAATATTAAATGTTTAGTATATCAAAAACGAAAGGAAAGAGTCACAAGCAGTGCCAAACCACATACTGGTCGAAACCATTTGGTTGTGCATCGCTGTGATACTCCGAAGTGGAAAATCAAGTGTCCACTTTATAAAAGCATTTCAAGTACAACAGGCTGCATGTTTGCTCGACAGCAAAACAAAGCAAAACATGACCACCTGCGCACCAACACAACAACTTCAAATCAGCCAGTATGGAGAGGCAAAACTTATCTAGTAGGGTAAGCCACTGGTGTAAGCCTTAATCTCCTTCAAGATCGTGCCAAAGAATTCATCAGTACCTCACAAGCCAAAAGGAGCCAGCTTTGATGCCACACTGTGCTGCGCCCTGATCAAATCTGTTTTCGGAAAGGAAACAACTTGCGTCCAGCCAAATGTAGCTTGAAAGTGTCAGTCACAGATGTTGTGCGAAGAGTAGTTTAGTTTGCTATATGTCAGCAAACTGAGAAACTTGGGATCCCAAACGCATGATTTCCTCGAAAACACACTTGTCTCCTGCAATGCCACAGAACAACCTATTTCATGAGGCTATTCTGGTCAGTTCTGGTCAATGTCATGCAGTGATATTCGGTATCAGGATCTACCAATATCTATCAATAATTATCTGCCAATATCTGCCAATATCTGCTTTGAAAGGAATGTCTCATGACTTCGCCGGCCTTGCAACTTCTCCTGGCTAGGCCTTTTCCCGGCCTGTCTGGCTTCCAAGCCTGGCATGTTGGGCTCTGGAGTTTTAAAGCGCAGCCTTCCCAGCATGCCTGTGGATGGAGGCTCGGCGGTCACCTGCAGAGAGCAAAAGTCTCCGTATCTCTTCAGAGTCCAAGATCTGCAAGGATTGTTGTAAAGGGATGTAAAGGGCCCAAGCGAGAGCAAATGTCAAGATCATGCAAAAAATCTTAGAATGGCTGAACTTCTCTGTTGGGAACCTCTGGTCGAACTGCTGGGCGCAGGCAGGGTGCTGAGTGTCCTGAAAGCACATGCAAATCATCAGTGGGATGGAATCAACAAGTTTTGGCTTGGCTTGACAACTGCTGCCTGCTGAAAGAGCTCGCTTTGGAGGGCTCTGATTTTTTGCTTGTGCTGCAGCTGCCATGTGTGCAATACGCCCTCGACCCACCAGTCTACCTTACACAGGGTAGCTTTGCATCACAGCAGCTTGCTCACATGGCACAAATATAGAAAAATCGCTACATAAATTGTATCTAAATGTCTTGAATCTTTTTCGGTGACTTGGCATGACATGGCATGGCGTTGCCTATGTGGTGGCTGTGGCCGAGCGAAGAGGTCGGTCTTTGTGGAGTCGAGCGTTTCACAGCGACCATGGCAGCAGCAAAACCCTGAGCGTTGCAAATGCAGATGAAGGCAGGAGTGAATTCACACATCTTCCAGGCCACCTGTGATGCCAACTTTGTAGCAGCAGCTGACTGGGGTCTCGTCCTGCACGCGCGATGCGATTTCTGAAGACATGTTTTTAACATCACAATTGTCTTCTGTTTTGTTTTCTTGCAAGTCTGATGATCAGAAGATGCAATGCTCATTGAGCAACTGAGCAACCGTTCTTGCGTCAATGTGAAGCACTTGTTGTCCTCGCTGGATACGTTGCCGTTGGCGTTCCAGCAGAGAGTCCGACCGCAGCAGAAACAGGGCGAATTCTGGCTTGACTTGAAGAGCTTGGCTTGCCATCCATGCCATCCATGCCATCCATGCCATCCATGCCATCCATGCCATCCATCTTGTCGCTGTTCTCAACCTTGTCATCCAGGACCTGTCAAAAGAGCGGGACAAACACGTGGAGTCGGTCGGATCTTTCGCTATGACAGTCATTGCCGTCATCGCCCTAGCAGGTGGCAGGTGCTCTCTTCATGGTCCGACATCTGATCCAAAAGAGGCCATCAACATGCTTCTTTCAGTCACCCTGTGCTAGTTTGCTCCTCTACTTTTCTCGGTTCCAGCGGCTGGTGACCTACTGGTCATCAAAGATAGTTTGAAGCAACGATGTGTTTTAGGACGACAGATTTTGTAGGAAACAGTGCAAAATCGAGTTGCACGGAATCATCCGTAGAACAACGGAATAATAGCTATGCACGGACAAATACCCATGGTATTGACATCATTTGACATCTATTGATATCCCTGGTCTGGAGGTTGGAGGTTCAGTGCAGGCCTCAACCGCACGACGCACCAAAGTGGCAGCTTGGGAAGCGGAGCTGGGGCGTGATACAGGGCGCATGGTCAAAGTCGTTCCAAACCGTAGTGTCCTCAGATAAATCTGACAACGTCTGAGAATTATTTGCAAAACGGATAGGCCGCCCATGTCATGGTGTGTGATTGTGTGATGGAAGCTTTTGGGAAGGTTCAGCTCTACATCTGACACTTGCAACTTGCAACTGCACCCAGAGAGCCTGTCATTCAGTCTTCATCCTAAGGCTCCCACGCCGCCTGCATTTTCTGAGGCATAATGTTGCCACAACTTGCGTTCAGGAACGAACCTACCAAAGTTTGTTGTAAGGGCGGGTCTACTTGAGTCTACTTGGCACAACAGCAGAGACGTCATCCCTTTGTTCTCATGATAAGTCCAAGCAAGAACAAGAATGTGCATTCTTATCAGGTCTTGTTTGCAGCAAAGTCCAGTCTTTCTTGAAGTTGTCCTAGCAGTCCTAGCGGTCCTAGCGTGTGTTTTTCGTCCAGTTGCAGCTGGCTTGGGCCGTTAGGGTTGGTTCATGTTGGTTCATGTTGGTTCATGTTGGTTCATGTTGGTTCTACCTCGACGTACCTGGCAGTACCTGGTAACCCCTCTTCCCTCCTAAAACAGGCAGCATTGCTCCGATTGCTCAGTGCCTCTTCCAGCTCCAGGCTTCCGTCCAAAGCCTGGAGGAGCCATGGCCTTTTTTGGGGCGAAAGCACTGTACACTGACAGTTTTTGTTGGATCAAGTGCACCGAAAAAGTAGATTCAACAACAGTCAACAATATATTCCACAACTCAACAATCAACAATAGTCAACAGCTATGAATACTGTAAGTTTTATGGTGTTTCTGACGTGGGATAGTTGTGCTGCCTCTGCAAATTTAGGAGATCACAGTTCTTCTGAAAAGCATTTAGATGAAACAAGCTTGCATGGCTGAGAAACGGCTGCTCTACTGGGCCTGAGCATGCAAATCAATGGAATCATGCAAACCAAACCAAGCGTTTCTCTTGACAACTACGAGGTTTGGCAAGCGATGCTGGCCTTTTTTGGCATAGTTGATACTGATTCCAGCGATGCCCCACAAACGATGGACTTGACAGTCTCCCCCAGACTGATGCCATCTGACGCCATCTGTACATTGGCATGTACTCCCAATGACATGTTGGCTTAGTGCAAGCCAAAGTGTCAACCCACTTGAGGCAAGGACCGCTTGAAAGCCTTGATCCCCACACTCCACGCGGTGAAACGAAGAGCAGTTTGACTGTCAAACCGAGACCTCCTACTCCCATACCGTAGGTAGGAGTATCGTGGATATCTTCGGTGCACTGAACAGCTACGCCTGGAGTTCGGTTTGAAACTCACGTTCGGCGAATCTTCGAAGCTGGGCTGCCGGCCTGGCCACAAAGTGACCGGAGTGGAACCCGTCTGAGAACACGGCAAGATCCAATAGACTCAATAGACCCACAAACACAACTCTTCCGCACCCAAGTCGTTGTCAAAGTATCAAGTATTCGTACAAGTAGATAGATATATGATTAATATGATGATAGATTAAATATAATGCATGTCTCTGTGATGCGCAGATCAATATAAACCGAGGTTTCAGGAGAATGTTTATCAAGTCTGATTGACAAGAAAAATGTTCAACATGTTTATGCGCATAATTATTCAGAAAAGCTGCCATTGGTGTGGCAGGCTGTCGCGCTCCATTCGCAGCCTCTCCAAGCACACAGGGCAAGTGAAAATCAAAGGCTCTTCAGACATACCCCTCTATAACTATATGCATAAATGTGTGTGTGTGGACAAGATGGTATAGTTTAGATACAGAATGATAATTGAATGATGCACATTTGCGTACATGATGAGCTGCCTGGGGCCGCTTTCGCAAGAATGGATTGGTGGACACCCGGGGAGCCACCTGCCAAATCAGAAGTCGAATCTCGGGGTCAACGTCGGATTGTGAAACTTCACGATCGGATTGTGAAACTCCCCGGTCAGATTGTGCAACTTGGATTGTGAAACTTGGCGGTCGGATTGTGAAACNTCACGATCGGATTGTGAAACTCCCCGGTCAGATTGTGCAACTTGGATTGTGAAACTTGGCGGTCGGATTGTGAAACTTGGAGGTCGTATTGTGAAACTTGGGTTGTGAAACTTCAAAATCGTATTGTGAAACTCTGCAGGGGAGATTGTAAAACTCTGAAACCCAATTGCGAAACTCGAAGGAGGTATCGTGATACCCAGAAATGAGATTCAATCGGACAATGAGCCCCGGTGGGATTCTGACAGTCAATGCATGAGAAGTTGATNTGCGAAACTCGAAGGAGGTATCGTGATACCCAGAAATGAGATTCAATCGGACAATGAGCCCCGGTGGGATTCTGACAGTCAATGCATGAGAAGTTGATATCACATATCCGATATCTTCTTACTCTTGTACACACTTAAAGTCAATTTGAAGTTCCATGGAGGTGGGAATTTTGATATCTTCTTACTCTTGTACACACTTAAAGTCAATTTGAAGTTACAATGGGATGGGATTTTTTGATATTTCCTTTCATTGTACTCAGTCAAAGTCAATCTGAAGTTCCATGGGAGTGGGAATTTTGATATCTTCTTACCCTTGCACACACTTAAAGTCAATCTGAAGTTCCATGGGGATGGGAATTTTGATATCTTCTTACTGTTGTACACACTTAAAGTCAATCTGAAGTTCCATGGAGGTGGGGTGGGGTTTTTGATATTTCCTTTCATTGTACCCAGTCAAAGTCAATCTGAAGTTCCATGGGGGTGGGATTTTTGATATTTCCTTTCATTGTACTCAGTCAAAGTCAATTTGAAGTTCCATGGAGGTGGGAATTTTGATATCTTCTTACTCTTGTACACACTTAAAGTCAATTTGAAGTTACAATGGGATGGGATTTTTTGATATTTCCTTTCATTGTACTCAGTCAAAGTCAATCTGAAGTTCCATGGGGGTGGGAATTTTGATATCTTCTTACCCTTGTACACACTTAAAGTCAAGTTGAAGTTCCATGGGGTGGGAATTTTGATATCTTTTTACCCTTGTACCCACTTAAAGTCAATCTGAAGTTCCATGGGGGTGGGAATTTTGATATTTCCTTTCATTGTACTCAGTCAAAGTCAATTTGAAGTTCCATGGAGGTGGGAATTTTGATATCTTCTTTCTCTTGTACACACTTAAAGATCTTAAAGTCAATTCGAAGTGACAATGGGGTGGGAGTTGAAGTTCAAGGGTGTTGGGAATTTGGATCTCTTCGCACCGTTGTACACACCATGTAAACGGCGGAGCGTGTGCGGAGTTGCAGAGTTGCGCAATGCTGCGATCCGCGTTGCTCAAGGGGAGTTGCGCAATCTCAGGAGTTGCGCAATCTGGGCAAGAAGTTGC
>BGPT01000693.1:55580-76171 GCA_003297045.1 Symbiodinium sp. clade C Y103
CAAGCACAGTTGCGCAATCCTAGTTGCGCAATCTGACGGCGAAGTTGCGCAAGCGTAGTTGCGCAATCCGGAGAAGTTTCGGAATCTGACTTTATTCGAATCTCGGCTGCGCATCCGACATCATCCGACTGCGACTGCCTCAGCCTCTTTCTGCAGCTCTCCAGTTGTGGGCGAGGCAGGCGAGGCAGCGGCAGCAGTTGACTTTGTCTCGGCTGTCTCGGCTCGTGCCGCAGCATCCACGGCGTTTGGTGCACTTGGTGGCTCTGCAGTCGACCTGGCAAGGGATCAATGCGTAAGTGGTTTTGTTGCAGCCTATTCAGCGTAGAAATGTTTCTTCGAAGTGAGCTCAAGGGGCTGGTTGCATCTTGTTGCATCTTGTTGCATCTGGTTGCCCTGTGATTCACTTGGCAGGCGCACAAAGTCGGTGTCTTGGCATCCGTCTGCTTTCCTGTGCAATATCAAACTCACTCACGGCATTAGATCTCAGCTCAACACATTCAGTACGATTGAGAATCCAGTGCCTTTCGCCAAGGGCAAGCACCTTCTGTCTTTATTTCCCTGCTGTTTAATTTGCAATGTACTGTAAAATGCTAGACTTCAGACACTCCATGTGTGCTCTCCCTGCAACCTGATCGTCACATCCCTTTCCTAAACACTTGACCGTGACCTAGCAGTGCTTACGTGACTTAGACTTGACCTAGCAGACTTAGCAGTGCTGATACGGAACTTGCAGGGAAATTGAAGGATTTGCAGTGAATTTGCAGGCAAGATTCCTGCCGAAACTCCTTCAAACTCTCCAGGCCGAAACAGAGGAACTGGAGCTGATGGAGCTGGTGGAGCTTGTGGAACTTGTCGAAGGCTCTCCATCCTGCGAGTTGCACCATTCCACCATTGCAATCCGTTGCAATCCGTTGCACCCATTGGTCATGCAGAATCTTGTCTTATCTGAGTCTTATCTTGTCATTGAAGGATACTGAAGGGTTGAACACTCTGGGAATGCATACTGCTGCATATAGTGCTGCATTACGTTCAGCACTATGCTGCACTGGAGCTGTATGTAGATTAACAATGAATTGATCCGTGGCGTGCCTCTTGTTGCAGAGCGAAGTAATCTCATCAGCCAGCTTGTATTGCTTAGCGCTCTCAGCAAGTTTGCATGCCATTTCCAACACCTGGAGGCGGGCGTTGAATCAAATAGATGTCAGCGCTAAAGGACTCAAAGGTTTCAGTACGGTACTGAGTAGTACAAATAGGCCTTTGAGTCAAACCAAGCAAGGTTCAGCACAGAATCACTGCGTCAAGCAGTTTCAGTAGCACCCAACGGCACACAATTGCAGGCCCATGGAGAGTTTGTCTGTTTCAAATCTGAATGTTGCAACATCCAAGAGATTGCATCAGTCCAATCCCATTTTGCGTATCAGCTGAGTGTCTGATTTGTTGAGCTGCACAAGATTTGCCTGTACTCTGCAATAATACATACTAATATTATATACAGCTATGATCAGCTATGTACAAATCTCTACCATCAAGGAGGGATGGCAGAGTCCTGAAGCTCCTGTCTCTGCTTGAGAATCTTCTGCCGTTCTTGCAAGAACTCACGTGCCATTTGGTCTTCGCCAGCTTTCAAAGACTTTTCAGCTTTCCTGTACAAATCCTGTGCTTGTTGATCCAAGGCTTTCAACTTCTCCTCCTGCCGTTGTACCCGTCTTTCTTCACCTTCCATCATTCTCCGCAGGCTCGCTTGAGACTTTGACCGAGCCTCAAGAAACTCACGCGCTGAAGTTTCGTCGCCTGCTTTCAAAGCCTCCTCAGCTTTGACGTAAAGATCATCAATCTGTGCTTTCAGGTTCTTCTGTTTATCTGCAACACTGTCACGAAGCCGCTGCAGTTCATCAGAGAATCCGATCGTCTGTGGTGCTTGTGGCGGGGGTTCAGCAGTGCTCGCACTGGGATGTTCAAAGTCTGACTCTTTGGTCGCCTTTGTCGCTGACGGAAGCGGCTCCTTTGCTGTTGGTCTTGGAGGATTTGGAGGTCTTGTTTCAGCAGCCTTCTTTGGGACTTTGGTCGCCTCTGCATCAGCTTCCAGGTCTTGTGTGGCTTTGCTCTTGCCCCTTGGAGAGTCCTCAGTGTCTTCGGTCTCGTCTACCTCTAAGGCGTCCAATGCATCATTCAAGACAGGACCGATTTTTGAGGCCACCTGTGAGCCAACTACAGCCCCCAGAGGACCAGCGATCATACCCCCGATCACAGCACCGCCAACACCTGCAGTTCCTTCCGCTTTCTTCTCCTCAAACCACTTCTGCACACCCGTCGGGCCTTTGTCATCATTGCCTTTGGCGCGCCTCCTCGTTAAAGCCATGAGAGGCAGCAAGGCAGTGGCAGCACTGGTTTTGCAGACACCAAACGCAGTACTCCGTGGCTGGAATTTCTCTGCTCTGTGGTGTTTCGGAACTCCATTCAGCGGTCCCAACGTTGACGGCGGCAAGGAATGCCAAACAAGGGCAGCCATTGGGCCAGTGTAGTGGAAAGAAATCAACGCTAGTCTTCTACACACGAAAGGTGTTTGATGCTCTTTGGGAATGACATACATTTTGAATATATATATATATATATCATATATATATATATACACATCGCAAATTCATACCCCTGAGAAACATGTTTAATTAACAACTCGTGGCTCAAAACTTGCAACTGTTGGTGTGCCAATCAATACAGCCAACAAAGTTGAACAGTGCGATGCACACTTCTCATTCATTCAGTGTCATGTAGGCGGGCAACTCTACTCTAGTGCCCCCATCTTGCACAGCAGCATTCAGTTGTCACAGAGAGCAACTCGGCTCTTACTGAACATGCCAGATGACATGAATGAAAAGAATACCTGCCTGCAATCACTGAATTTGCGGACTTTGGGGATTGGTCTGTTTGACAATAGCACGTGCCAATGGATGGCATTGGCTTTGCAAGACTGATCAGGATAAAGAACAACCTACTAGATACTACTAGTATCTACTAGTAGAAAGTTCAGAGACGTGCTCAAAAACAGTATTGTGCAGTACATTTGTGTATGATATTGTATGATCCCATTTTTGGGCACACAACTTTTGCAAGTACAGTTGTTCTGAAACCATGACATGTTTGCCCGCGCAGGCAAAGATTCCAATTTGCAGCCTTGTCCCCACCGTTCACCTTTGCCAAATAGAACCTTCTGGAGTGATGGTGGCAGACAACTCAAGCAATGAGCTCAAACTGTTCAAAGAGCGCGTCAAAGAGCTTGTCTCTAAAGATCCCTAAAGTGCAAGTAAGAGCCCTGCTGAGCCACGTGATGAGCACCTCACAAAGTTGGAGTTGCTGTAATGATTTTTTGTGTGAAATTTCATCAAGACCGCATCCTTGTCAAATTCCGGGAATTGAGCTCCATGCGTTCTACCTCCCCGGATTTTGCGAAGTGAGTGAACAGCTTGAGAACAGATGTTTTGTATTTCTTCTCCACGGTCTCTACCTCGCAACTACAAACATAGAGAGGGATATCCAGCTGGTAGAGGTATTTCTCGCGGGCCAGCCAGTGGAAGCAAAAAGAATTACCTTAAAACTTCAGCCAGGCGGCTCTGGAGGCATCTTGTAAGTCGGATGTCAGCAAAGCCTCCAAACACATGACATGTTGTTCACACACCAAGAAAGATATCATAACTCAAGCCAGATTCTCACGGAAAAGGTCAGCGAATGTCAGAGATGCGGAAAAGAAAACGTGCCCATCATGCTCTAATTGTGCTCACAAGACATAATCTGACATAATCACACTGCAATGATTCTTCAACAAAAACGCGCCATCTGCCATATTTCTACACTCAAATCATGTAACTGGCCGGTTGGCTCACCTGCTGGTGTCGTAGCAGCAACTGCTCCCGGAAGGTAAACTCAATGGCTTCGCCACCAGAAGGGAATGCACCAAGTGGCATAAACCAAGGGATCGTCCGTGTCGGTTTTAAGCCTCACCACGAGATCCCCTTCTCCCTTGCAGCACAGACCTTTTTCCCGAATGCGTAGCCGTTTCACTCTGGGGGTTTGGGGGTTGAGGGTGTGTTCGCCGGACGTTGCGCAACCGTCCGCAACCGTTCGCAACCGTTCGCAACCGTCCGCAACCGTTCGCAACCGTCCGCAACCGTCCGCAACCGTTCGCGTGAGGACGCTATGGCCGTGCCTATGGGGGAAGCTGCAAAGGAGGTCATTTTTGGACGTTTCAGACNTGTCTCCCAAGTGTGTCTCCCAGGAGTGTCATGCCAAGAGTGTCTTCTCAAGAGTGTCTTCCCAAGAATGCCATGCCAAGAGTCAGTACGGTTCTCACACAGGGTCGCACAGTACAGGTCCCACAGAAGCAGGAGTGTCATGCCAAGAGTGTCTCCCACGAGTGTCTCCCAGGAGTGTCTTCACAAGAGTGTCATGTCAGGAGTGTCAAGAAGGTTCGTGTGAGCATTCGGGTTCGTGGGCTGCATCTTGTTTTAACATACAGCAACCTACAGCAGAAAGATGCAGAGAGCAGGTGAATCATATGATCATAAATGGAAAGATTGTAATTTTCCTTGACTTTCTCATCTCAGTCAAACTGCAATTGATCAGCTCTGAGAGGACCTGCTGTTTTCACCTTGACTGCAAATGATTCCAGATGTGGATATCAAATGGATTCAAATTTTGTTCAAATGGTATCAACCTGAACCTGTTGGAGGACAGTTAGTGGCCTCCAAATCCAAACTCTGCAGCTGCAGTATGGACTTCTCCGGCGAGGACCTACCAACAGTGTGAATGTCTCAAGACTTCCAGCACAGATCGGGCATGACCAGGTTCACTTTTTGACGATCCGTACACCACCGCTCAGCCGGGCGACCCGGTGATCAAGAAAGTCTGCTGTGCTGCGCATTTCTACAAGGATTGAGCCACGTTGTTCTTTTTTCCAACATGTTTCCTACAGGCAGGCAAAGCAGACATTGCTTGAATATGCTCGAATAAAAAATAGATCCAGGCGGCATCCCCAACAGCAAAATGGTACGAAAGCGCGACAGCAGCCAGTGAACGCCTATCAAGTTTCAACCCAACCATCCCGGAACCCTCACCAGAACCCATGCCAGAACCTACACCAGAAACCAACCAGCCCGGAACCCCTACCGGAACCCGGACCCGAAGCCTTGTCTGGGCTGAGACCACTAAGCTAACGCAGTTGGGCAAAAAACAGGCATGAGCGCGTGTGTCATTTTCCAACAAATATGGTGGTGCTACTGCCCGGTGAATGGCCTTGGCATGCGGTGGACAGGGCTCTGTTTCCACTTCCACTACCACCAGGCCATTGCTTGTGGCGTTAACGGCCCACAGCTCACCTTCCTGGCTGGAGACACTCAGAGACATCAAAAAGGCTGGGTTGCTCAGTGAATTTGGCCGGAGGAAAACGAAACGTATCTTTGAACATACGTGAGCACTTGGCATACATAGTAACGCGGCAACCCGTTCCCAAGCTTCAACGGCTCTGAAAACACGATACTCTGTCACTATCTGTCACTGCTATCAATTATATAGTGCTGTCAAGGCTCTTCAGTGTCCAACGAAAGCAATTGCGTCCACTCAGCACCCAAGTGGTGGGAGCCCCAACTTCCAGCACCCGCGCCCAGCAAAGCGCGAACAACTCCCATAGTGTCTGGCATCAAGTCAAATCAAGAAAGGCTGACTTGCAAACACAAAAACACAAAGGAATTATAATTACATCATATTACATCATTATAGTCATTATACACTATACAATTGACTCTATGTGAACATGATGACATGAATGCACTGGTTTTGGAAGTTGAAGACCACATTAAGACACACAAAGAAACATGCTCGCAAACACACACAACACACTCAAGAAAAAACAGAGTTAAGAAGGAAAAGAAGAAAATGAGACGACCGAGATCTCGCCCAGTCGCCAATCGCCACCGGCACCATCTCTTCAGTGAAGCCCACCCAGCGGAGGAGCGCTCCCTCGCTGAGGGGCAAATGCCCGGCAGTGCGCTCGGACCTGCAACAGCTCCGGCAGAACCAAACGCTCACAATCTGAGGGGCCCAGTCGATCACAACATCGGTCTGAACTATCTTTATGTAAGTATATAGTGTTCAAGCCCCCATTGTCCCATCATATTACTTGGGCAATAGGATGTCCCACAATGGATGGTGACCGTGTAATCACCGATAAATAGGTGTTGAACACTGCTCATACGAACTTCATCTCTTCACATCACATCATGACCTGTGACATACTCCTCGCCACCTCGCCTGGACTTGGTATCAAGCAAGCGAAACTCTAGCTCATCCTGGAAAACAGGAGGCTCCTGGTCCTCCTTCTCCGCTCTTTACTCTAGGTCTTCCGTGGTTTTTTCCAGTTGAAGCAAATGGACAAGTGGCAGAGGGATGTAAAACTAGAGCTTGGTTGTGACATCTTGTGACAACATGCTAATATTCTGTTAGTCTTCAGGGCAATGCTTACTCATTTAAGTTGCTGAAAGCTGACTGTGAGTCTCCTCCTCGCCACCTGGCGCACGCGTGACCACCAAAAGCAATGATCCGCGCGCTGACAGAGCAACACTTTGCCCAGGCCTCGCATAAACACACAGTATGCACAATACTTTCGACATCTTTTCTTGCATCTGTTTCCCAGATTTACCAAATCACAGCTCCCAGAACTTTAAATCTTATGTATAGAGGATAGTCAATTGTATTCAAGGCAGAAGATGATGAAGATGGCACAAGAATGTTTAGATTCTCGAGAGACCGAGAATTTCAGTACGGCTACACGTCGCGATCAAAGGCAAAGCTGAGGATGGTGCATGCTCAAAAGCCCCAGAGGTAAGCCGCTGAAGGTGTACCTAGGCAATTCCAAGCAACTGGATGCTGAATGTCCTCTGAATGGCCTTTCCTATCCTTAAATGGCCTCAAGTCGAGTGCCAAGTGCAGGGCAGACGAAGTAAGCGGCTGGACGTCAATACCTTGATCGTGGTAGAACATCGAGCGCACAACAAAATAGTGAAAATCAAAAATCTGCAATGATACAGGATCAATGATCAATCAACCTCATCTGCCTACATCATAGTTTGACAAATTTTAGTGATTTAGTGGTCGCTGCACAGGAGATCATTCTACGTCATTCTGCATCATTCTACAGCATTCCATCATTTCTGAGGCCAGCGCAGCAACAAAGTCTTGGCCTGATGCAATGGCTTCTGGACTCTCATTGCCGTGGCCCAATGGAGCAGAGAAGACAGCCTTCAAGGGGATCGACATGACTCTGACATGACTCCGACATGACCACCATGGATCAGCAATGGATCAGCACATTCACACTGGAAGCCCAAGCGGGCCAAGGGGTGGGCAGAGATACCTGGCCTTCTCCCAACGTTGCGTGGGCCGGAGTTGTATCCGTGCCCTGAGCGAAAATCGCTGGAGTTTGCGAGCTTCTCAGCCAATGCGGATGAATGCAAAGCATTTTGGAAGAGTTCCAGCAGAGCAATAGGAACGGCACCCAGTTGGAGAACTGCTTGTTGAAGCCAGGCAAACCACACCTGATCCAATGAAAAGGGCTTCACAAAGAGGCCAATCATCTATGATATGGAGCTACATACATCTGTGCGTATGTAGAATACGTGTAGCTAACGACATGGAACCTCTCGTCGCAGGTCTTTTGAGACTGCTGTCCAAATAGAGTGACGGCAGGGATTCAAGAGCATACATAGCAATACATGGTTACATAATGTATCATAATGTTACATAGTCCGTTTCATCTCAGCTATACCATCTCAGTTGTACCCTTTTGCCGGCTGAGCAAAGGCCTTCCGATACAGCCGCAAGCTGCAAGCCATCGTAGTCCTTGATCACCTGTGCGGCAACCATACATTTTAGGCCTTCCAGGACATGACCATGAGAAATCCGCATCCACTGTGCATCTTAATCATTCTCACCAATATGCAAAGCTTGGACACCTACCTGGGACTTCTCCTCCCCATTGCGGTGAATCTGTGCAGGGCAAAACTCAAAAATGTAGAGATGCAGAGAACCCAACGTGATACCATGAAGCGGCAACTTCAAATGTTTGAACTATGATCCAACCAGTGGCACTGCATGGCACTGCTATGCATTGCTATACATTGCTGTACATTGCTACGCATTGCTCGCACCAATGATGGCCTCCACACGAAGTAAGTCCGGATAGCTGGCAACGTGGCCATACTCCTGGCTCAACAAGGTGTTGCAGCAAAAGGATCAACAAATCAACGCAAAGACGCAAAGACCTTGCTAAGGATCCAACATTCCAAACCAAGAACTTGGGGCATGCTTGCGTCCGCGGTGTACCCTCAGAGAGCAAATGTTCCAGAGCCAAGCTTAGAGTGAATCATGACACCTCACAACATCTCGTACTTGCTCATCTCACAACAACAAGCCTCCAATTGTTGCCAAGCGCCTTCGAGCTTGACTGCCTCCTGCCAAAGAAATGAAACCCATTGCTGTCACTATCACAACTAAAGCAACTAAGGACTGCTTACATCTGCGTACTGTAGTGAATGACGAAGTTTCTGAATGAATGCAGTCATCCATTCCATCCATTTGCACGTGAGCAAAACTGTCAAAGCAAAGCTTCTTCAAAGCTCCAAATCTATCAATAGCTTCCACCAATCGCGACGTGTCACCCCACCCAGACCCAGAGTCACCCCATCTCCTTTCCATCCTGTGAAAGCGCATCATCTTCGTCGGGTTCCTCGGCTTCCTCGGGTTCCTCTGGCTCGGCCGGCGCCTCTTTCGACTCAGGCTGCTCAGATTGTTCAGATTGCTTTGGCCCTGGCACCTACGCGGCAGCAGCAGTTTTCATCACTTGTTCACATCAGTTTTTACTGTCATGGCGGGAAACTTCAAGCTAAGCCTTTCGCCACGGAAGGCTTCTGGCTTTGTGAGTTTTACAGTCCAATGCTTTCCATGCAAAAACGTAAAATCATCAAAACGGTCTTCCATATTGAAGACAAGACTATGGAAGTCTTGTAAAGACTAACAAAACATATGGCAAAATACAAAAACACCGGTGCCCATTGGTGGTTTTTGCTCTCAACTCTGTGAGTCCGTCTGCATTCCCTCAAAACATGGTGACAAGTCTGTTCTCCCCTGCTACTGCCTGTGCTTTAGAGGATCGTGCATCTGATGCTTCCTCTTCCATGTCCTGGATGCTGGCAATGCTGGCAAGTCCACCGCGAGCGGAGCGAGGCAGCGATGTCAAGTTTTCAACTTGAAAACAACATCAATTCGATCAATTCGATCAATTCGATCAATTTAATGTGCAGTCCTTCGCTCTTTGAGATCCGCGGCCGGTATCCCCCCGACCTACATCTACACTGGTCTAAACTGAGCAATGCCCAGAAGATGCAGCATTGACACACTCAGCTCTTGCGGTGTCTGTTCAGGTAGAAAAAGAACTGAGTGAAGAGCAAAGAATTGGACAAGTTTTAAGAGGTTCAGGTCGGATGCTCAACGAAGGGACCACTATGCATTTGGACGAAATCTAGAGAGTTCATTCATTGTGTGGGACGGTGTTTGTTACGATTTTGAGATGTGGAAGCTACATGGCTGCCTTTTTCCCGCATATTAGATGCCAAATAGGTCGGACGGTCAGCGTCGCAAAACCGCACAATCAACTTCGCCTCTCAAGTGCCTCAACCTCAGGTTTGGTCAGACGAAACATTCAGGAAGTCCATCTCCCTCACTTTATTACGCAAGCAAAGACTTGCCAATAAAATAGTGTTTTGGAGAAGAAAGATAGGCCACTTTTCCTATCATGATTTTCATGTGTCACCAGCATCTGAAGTTGAGCAGCCTACAAGGCTTACAAGCAACAAGTCCCGAGGAAAATAGACTGTTACACCCTGTCGGATGATCTTAAGAGACTAATCTGAAGCAGAAGTACGCATCAAATGATCTTGCAGCAGCAATCCAGGACCCTCGCCGTATTCACCAAACCTTTACGATCGGAATCCCTGCAGCACACAGGATGAAATTGTGCCATTGCAAAGACTTCCAAGGCCGTCTCTGTCTGAAAAGGCTGCACTGTTTGAACATGTTCGCTGCAAACGTGACGTTTCTCCCTGCGAATCCCGCATATCCTTAGACATGCTCAAATCCCTGGGCAGGGCTAGCAGCTAGCGATTTTTAAGTTTTCCAAAACAATAAACCCTAAAGCCCTGGAACCCTAAAACCCTACAACCCAAAAAAAACTAAACCCCAAATCCTGAAACCTAAAGTCAAAATCGCTGCGTATAGCCAGTGTTTTCGTTCATCCTCTTGTGACAAGTATATGATATTGTCCAGACCGTGTGTTATGTGGATATGGAGAAGCGTCCAGGTTGGGGCGAACATAAACTGTTTAGACATGTTGAATCTTTTGAACTCTGGCGCTAGAAGCATCTATCAGTACTGTAGACGTTGTCGCTTTCCATCGGACAGCTGTTGCCCCTTCAGACTCCTCAGGGCCAGGGGCCTCGCCTTGCCCTTGCCGCGGTTCCTGCGCATGCCACCAGGGCGAGGTGGACGACGAGCGTCACCAAAGGTCTCCCTGACGAAAAATCGCAGACAAGTCTGACAATTCCTTGCCTTTCTCCGAAGCATGATATGCATCTGCATATAATGAACGTATGTGTGTATGTATGTATGTATATATATATATATATATTAAGTGTATACAGATATATATATATATATTGTGTACATATCATATATATATAAATATAAATATATATACATATATAAATATATATACATATAAATATATATATATATATACATATAAATATATATATATATATACATATAAATATATATATATATACATATAAATATATATATATATATACATATAAATATATATATATATACATATATTCGTATACATATAATGTGTTGTATTATGTCGTTGCATTGTATAATCATTAATACGTCATATCATTTCATATCGTACCAGTAGTACCACACAAGGCGGCGGCGGAAGTTTCAAAGATAGGAAGCCTTTAGGAGAAGTGAGTTGTTGTGAATCATGGATGGCAGAGCGAACCCAGTGATGGACCGACAAGTGGCTGGGGGCATCGCAGTGTAGCTGTAGTGTAGTTGTAGTTGCAGTTGCAGTTGCAGTTGCAGTTGCAGTTGTAGTTGTAGGTGTAAGTAGTGGTAGCGGAAGTTGTAGCTGTAGTGTAGCGCAGTGTGGTGTAGTTCTGGTGCAGCGTAGTGTAGTTGTAGTTGTAGTGGGAGTGGTGGTTGTAGTTGTAGTGTGTGTAGTTGTAGCGGTAGCGGTAGTGGTAGTGGTAGTTGTAGTGGCAATGGAAGTGGAAGTGGTAATCGTAGTTGTGGTTGTAGTTGTAGCCTAATGTAGCGTAGTGTAGCGCAGTGTAGTGCAATGTAGTGTAGTGTGGTGTGGTGTAATGTAATGTAGTGTGGTTGTAGTGTAGTGTAGCGTAGTGTAGTTGTAGCTGTAGTGTGGTGCAGTGTAGTTGCAGTGTAGTTGTAGTGTAGTTGTAGCGCAGCTGTAATGTAGTTGTAGTGTAGTGTTCCGAAACGAAGCGATTCTGCGAGACCTCCTCAATTTTCCAAGTTGGGAACATCAAAAACGAAGCAATTCTGCGAGGCTCCCTTCAAAAATGGAAAGTTCAGTGTGCAGCTGACGGCCTCGTGCCAATGCGTTTTGCAATTTTTCCACTCCATGTGTCTAAAGTCTTGCACCTGCCACGAAAAAGTGAAGCCAGGTCATACGAAGTGCTGCACCTGTCACGCAAAATCATCTTAGCAAACCTGAAGAGCTGATGCTCCAAAATGCAACCCCTCTCAAGAAACCAGTGCCCTAACCTCTGAACATGTCTGCTCGATATGTCTCTTGTACTGCGCCTGCCATGCGAAATGCATCTTCGCAGATCCTCTTCATATGTCCCACGCCTGCCATCGTTTTTCAAAATGTTACAAAACCCACACGTTTAGGTGACTTTTGACAGGGTTCAGAATCCCTTGCGCCTGCCACGCAAAATGACGATTGAACGTCCAAAAGTGGCGCGAACATGTGGTGCTTTTACCATTTTGACTTGCGAATGTGCTTCGCGCCACAACACTTTACACTTTTTGGCCATCTCAACTTCCAAAAGTGGTCCGACAATAGGGTGTTTTTAGCATTTTGACTTGGAAATGTGTTTCGCGCCACAATGCCGTGCACTTTTTCGACATGTCAACTGCCAAAAGTGCTCCGGGCCTGAGCGCTTTGCAACTTCCAAAAGTGCTCCGAACCCGTCAGCTTACCGCTTTTTACTTCCAAAGATGCTTCGCGCACAACGGCGTACACTTTTTCGACATCTCAACTTCCAAAAGTGCTCCGAGCCTGGGGCGTTTGTAGCGGTTTGGCTTCAGAATGTGCTTCGTGCCGCGCCACAACGGCCTGCAATTTTTTGTCTCTCATCTGCCCAGATGGCTCCGCACCCGCCTTTTCGACCGTCCAGAGCCAAAAAACTTGGAAAAACAGTGTTTCGCAACTTTCCTACCTTTTCGCGCACCTGTATCTTCTCTCTTCTGACTTTCTCCTGTCTGATCTTCTCTCTTCTGACTTTCTCCTGTCTCAGCTTCTCTCTTCTGTGCCTCTTCCATCTTGGCTTTTCCATCTGTCCATACTGTCGGAAGTTTGACTTCTAAACTTCCTTCGATCATATCGTATCGTATCTTATCGTATCATACCATCTCATATCATATAATTTTGTTTGATCATGCTAACTGCCGTTTCATATCGGCCCCTCAGTCCCTTCGGTCACTTAGCCATGGAAATGTCCAGCTTCCAATAGATCAGAAACACTTCGAGCAGTTGAAAAAGCACTTGGCACGACTGTCAGTGGTCTATCGATCTGGCCCCTGTAGATTTTCTCGCCTGTCCATGCTGCGCATCTTTGCAACATCGGCCTCAATTTGCATGGGATTGGTCACTGGTTTTTGTTCCAACTAATTCATCCCTTGAGAGACAAAGTGGTAGCAGATGCTTTCGTTTCATCTTCTGCAGCTGCAGCTCGCAACAGTGCCGAAGGTCAAAATACGGAAAATTGATCAAAAATGGCTGAAACATCCAAAAACAGTACTTTTAAAACTTTAAGTGCTGTTAATATTGCTGGATGGGTGATCATCCACCAGACAACTACGCACTTTTGCGGCGCAAAACAGCACTCAGCTACAGCGGTCTCATCGGTCTCACTTAATCGCCAGCAACACCTCTTTGTCCTGTGACGCATCTCTGTGAGGTGTGCCCGGCTGTGCCCGGCTGTGCCCGGCTGTGCCCTGCTGTGCCGTTTGAACAAGCCCTTCTTGGATCACTGAGGTTCTCTCTAACAGACTCCATTGAAATTGTTGAAGAAAACACAATTCCCATGCAATTTCCATGCAAGCATGAGAACTTCTGCGTCTTTTTTGTCCGTGAAAGTCCTTTTGCAATTCTTCCGATGCGTGCCACAACCTGGTGCAAATTCCGCATTCATCCTGGTTAGCTGTCTGCCTGACTTGCTCTTGATTCTTGAGATTCAAACAGTCCGTTAAGCTGCTGACGCTATGTGGCCGCCTTCAGCAACCGCTTCCATCACCACCTCACACATGGCAACTGTGAACAGTGCAAATTCTGTGAGAGATGGCCAGACCAATCTCTCCCACCTCCTTGTCGTTCTTCAAGCTTTCGTGAGCAAACACCAATGCCTTTCAAAGCTGTTTTGTCAAAAGGTGTTGAAGTCCTGCTGAGACCATGAAAGAACTCGTTAGCCTTGATGCTTCATGAAAAACGCTGCCTTGCCTTGCCATTCTGGCGGACAGCTGCCAGGACGACCTGAAGAGGTGATCAGCAGCGGTTGAAAGATTTTGAAAGACTTCACGTACGACTTCAGCTCGAACCTCGCGGTCCTTTCGCAGCTCTTCAGGCGCGAAGACCAACACCTCTGTTCAGAGCAAGAGAATGCCGCAAATAGCGCGCGAGTCACACGAATCGGTTTGATTGTTTTAGATCTGGCTCAAACTTGTCTGAACATCACATCGAACATTCCATCGAACATTTCATCCAATATTAATGAATGTTACTGGTATTTGTTGCCGCACCATTCCATCAGGTTCCATCACTCTTCAACAAGTCGAAGCCTTTCCGTTCTGCTTCACGGCCGCCAACACAACCTCCTGTGCCATTTTAGCTTTGAATGACTGCACATGACTGCACATGGTCAGAGTCTGTCACATATTGACTGCACAACATGCGCAGCCTGGCGCGTTCAAATTTGAGGAGCCGGCTCTGTCTGCCTGCATTCGCTTGGAGGCAGTACGCAGGGCGTAACCGTCCACCTGTCAGGTCAAGTGCCCCGAGTCTTGAAATTTTTCGGACAGACTGATTCAGCTTGATTTCCATCGAAAACAAAGGGGCTGCCTTGCAAATTAACATAAATTGACACATATTGACACTGAGATTATTTGAGATCGAGGTTCCCCAAAATTCTGGCATCTGGTGGCAGCTGTTGGCAGCTGCAGCTGGCCTTGACAGAATTGAGCAGTGCGTAACGCTCGGAGGCCAGCGCTGCCTCTTGCACATCCTCGTCAGACTTGAGCTCCTCAAATCTTCAACATGATTCGACACCCAAAACGCAGATTATTTCCGATTCAATATGTTCAGTGCTTGTGCTAGCTGAGGTGTGTGAGAGTTTTTGGGGTCGTCAGCTCATGATGGGTCCTCAGACACGTTCTGGAAAGCCTCGCAGAAGAGATGCTTTTATATCAAGTGGAAGATTGCGCAGACTTCAGAGATTGTGTTTGAAGGGGCAACATCCGGCAACTGAATAGTCTTAGATATGCAAATGCCAAGGCTGAGCAAGGAGACGATGCAATCCCAAGCATTGGCCTTGACGTTGCTCTCAATCGCACGTAGGGCCACAGATTTGTTCGCTTGCACCTGACGTGCAGACCCTGCGATCCACTGCTTCACTGTACACTTTGCAGTAGGACCATCTTTATTCGCGTTGAAGATCCAATCATTCGAAGCATGAGCTAGTTGTTTCTAACTTTGCAAAGAGGTTCTCAAGCGTAGCAGCGTACCTCTGTGGGGAGCAAACCCAAGGTGATTCCATCTTCGGAGACTGCCTGCAAATGTGGCTTGGTGCAGCCTTCTGGGATTTCTTGCTGAACCTAGAAGATCTGCTCAGAGCTGTATTCTCCTGGCTTTACGAAGTCACCGTCAGATCCGTCAGTATCCGTCAGTACACCATTCAGAAATTGCTTTCGAAGCACGAATTCGTTGTGCCTGCATAGCAACGTCTATGTCGCGCTGAATCCTCATCAAACTGCTGAGTCAAACAAAGCAATGACCTCAATGTCTCAATGTGGAAAGTTTCTCAAAGTTTCTGCAGAGTTTCTGAGCTTCTCTGAGCTTCCAGCTCCTCAGAAGCATATGAAATTGCATGACCATCCTCTCAACTGTCATATCTCTCATATCAGTCCACTTCCGATCAGACTTGCAGCAGGGGTTGCCTTCCTTTTGCCTCTCCTGTTTGTGTTTGTGGCTTTGGAGAGGATCCTTGGGCATCGTTTGGCAATCGTTTGGCAATCGTTTGGCATCGTTTGATCAGGCAAAGCTTTCCTTTCCTCGTTCTCCATGAGTCCTGCTTCACTGCTGCAGAGACCGTTGCCTTGGATGTGCCAGGATGTGACGTGCCAGTTCTATGTGCATCTACAAATTGCATCAAATTGCATGATCTGGACAGAAGCTGGATGGCGCTGAATGACATCGTGTCAAGTTGCCCTTAATTGCTAGAATCTGTCAATATCTGTCCTTTGTATTCCTATGTGATCCAGGATGTGATCAAGGATGTGATCAAGGATTCGAGATTGAAAATGTTCAAACGAGTTAAGGCCGTTCATTGAGAATTCAAAGATCTTCAAAGCACGTTGTCTCACAGTGGCCCCGACCTTGTCAGCTTGTAGAGTCCTATCCAGGTATACCAAAGCATGGCCGTCAGCTTGCAAAGCCTGAGAGACTGTGGAGGCGACTCCTGGACAAATCCATCTTGAAACCCACACACCCTTTGAGTCACTTGAGATCACTTGAGCCTCCTCAACAATTGCAGGATCTCTGCGCAACTCATCGCTGATCATCGCCAGAGCTTGCCTGCTGGAAGCTCTCGCTGGTTGCATTGCCCTCCCAGCCATATCTCTGGCCCAACTTCTTGCTACGAGTACTGCTACTGGTGCTACAACCTAAGTAGGGCCTATGACTCCCTCTCTGCATTCTTTTTGCCGGAAAAGCTTGCACCGCATTCGCATCATTCGCAGAGCATTCCATGATGGAGGCCTGTTGGTGGCGACTGCGGCCTTTACAATGTCTTTGTCATTCCTGTCGCAAAGAGAGTCACCAGCAATCGAAGTTCTGGCACCGTGAGCGACTGGAAATGACTTGAATGATGATCAGATCACTTCTTTACAAAGAAACCAAGTTTCAAGAACTTCAAAGAATCAACACTTCAGAGCACTCCTCTGATCACTCTGGACACACTATGTAGTCACTACAATCACTGCAGTCAGTGCAGTCATTGCTTCGCTAGTTTTGCCAAAGCATCTCTGAGCAACGGACCTGAGCTCTGGAGATGCATAGCCAAGCGCTTGCCAGTTGCTCTGAACCGCTTCGAATATGACCTCCTGCAAGGCACTGCAAGGCTCTCAGGAGAATCCTGGAAATCTTCGCGATTCCAGGCTATAATCATTTCAGGGGGGCACAAAATTGTGGCACAAAAAGCTCGATATATATGTATATATATATATATATATAGAGAGAGAGAGAGAGATAGATAGATAGATAGATAGATAGATAGATAGATAGATAGATAGATAGATAGAATGAACTATATTACATACATAGAGATATAGATAGAGATATAGATAGATACATTGATAGAGATATAGCTAGGACATACAGATATAGATATCCCAAGTGTCTGTTGATGTAGGCTTGCAATTTTTAGTAGTGTGATTCAGATGTGGACTGGCTGATTCGGTGATCTACCCTTAGACCGTTGACCCTCGCTGCTGGACCTCTTTGGTACTGGTGTACTTGACAGTTGACATCAGTTGACTGTTTCAAGTTCTTTCTCTAGAAATCGTTGTCATTCAAACTATGGCGGGACGGTCCTGCCTTGTCTGCCCGCAATTTCTCATGCGCAAAGAGCAGCGCGAAGCCTGTGCTTCGCACTGCCTCAATCACCACCACTCTGTCAGCCCGAAGGGCAGCAGAGGCATAGCTCAGGGCATAGCCATCCTGCCGCGCGAACTCAGACGAACAGCAAAAGGGACTGGTAAAGTCGAAGCAAAGCCGAGATATATCGAGATGGTGGCAGTTGGTTGGCACCTGCTGGACAGCCTCAAGCACAACATCCTTGTCAGCCTCAGTCGCAAAACTATCAATGGCCAACGTCAGAGTCAGTCACCCAAGTCAGGGGTTCCATTTTACAAAGTCAAGGACCCAATTGTCAAAGTCAGTCGCCACTACACACGCGCAGGGTCGGCAGGGAGACCGTGATCGAGACACAGAAAGTTAACAACAAAGAGTCAGCCACCCCTCGGAAGCCGGGAGGAGGATCAAGGAACCTGGGAGGAAACAGAAAGTCAACAACAAAAAATCGGTCACACCTGACAGGGGGCTCCAGGAACTCTGGAGAAAATGGACAGTCAACAACAAGGAGTCGGTCACCCCTGCAAGGCCTAAAGACAAAGCTTCACGAAAACATGAATTGACCCAAAATAAAACGTGAATACACCCTAAAACAACCCGGATCCAACCCGAAAAACCATTCTGAACCCTAAACCAAACCTAAAGAAACGCTAAACCAACCCTCCATAACCCCCAAACCAACACTAGATAAACCCTAAAACAAACCCTGCAGAAACCCTAAACCAACCCTTCAAAAAAACCTGCCGAAACCCTAATTTAACCCTAAACTAAACCTAAATAAACCCTAAAGCAACGCTAAAGAAACCCTAAACCAACTCGCGATGAACCCCAAACCACCACTAAGTAAACCCTTCAAAACCCCCACAGAAACCATAAACCAACCCTACAACACACCTTGACGAAACCCTGACTAAACCCTAGACGAAACCTAAATAAACCCCAATACAACCTTAAAGAAATCCCAAACCAACACAAAGTAAACCCTAAACAAACCCTAAAACAAACCCTTACAAAACCCTGCGTTAACCCTAAACCAAACCTGAATATAACCTAAACCAAGCCTAAACGACCCCGGCCGACGCAAGGGGGAGCGCGTAAGGGAAGAGAGGTTTCTGGCACAAGCAACAGCAGCAGCAGTAGCAGCAGCAGCCTCCAGCAGCAGCAGTAGCAGCAGCAGCAGCAGCCTCCAGCAGCAGCAGCAGCAGCAGGCCTCCAGCAGCAGCAGCAGCAGCAGCCTCCAGCAGCAGCAGCAGCAGCAGGCCTCCAGCAGCAGGAGCAGCAGCAGCAGCAGCCTCCACCAGCAGCAGCAGTAGCAGCAGGAGAAAGAAAATTGAAAATCCGCCGACCCCGGCCGACGCAAGGGGGAGCGCGCAAGGGAAAAAGAGTTTCTGGCACTTCGTTGTCGTCGTCCGACGGCTCTTAGTCGTCGTCGTCGTCGCGCAGGCAACAGAATCTCTGTCTGTCGAAAAATGTTGTTTTTCTAGGATTTCAGCCACAAGCAACAGCAGCAGCAGCAGTAGCCGCAGGCAACAGAATCTCTGTCTGTCGAAAAATGGGCATGGTGTTTTCCTGCCGGCAGCTGCTTTTTTTCGAGGCTAGCTTCGTGCAGGCAGCTGCAGCAGCAGGAGCAGCAGCAGCAGCAGGAGGAGCAGCNTTTTCGAGGCTAGCTTCGTGCAGGCAGCTGCAGCAGCAGGAGCAGCAGCAGCAGCAGGAGGAGCAGCGACTTGTCTGTCCTTCAGGGGCATTGGTGTTTCGCTGCTCGGGGGCTGCAGCAACAGCAGCAGCAGCACCAGCAGCATACGCAGCCGCAGCAGCAGCAGTAGCAGCAGCAGCAGCAGCAGCGGCGGCAGCAGGCAGGCAAGCAAGCAAGCAGGCAGGCAGGCAGGCAGGCAGGCAGGCAGAAGCAAGAAGCATCAAAACAGCAACAGCAGCAGCAGCAGCAGCAGCAGCACCAGCAGCAGCAGCAAAGCAGCAGGCAGCTTGGGTCGCGGTGCGGCTGTGATTGAAACTTTCTCTTTCGGATTCAAAAAAGAACGTTAAGCCCCGGGATGCTCGCCAGGAGGAGCAGCAGCCCCGCAGGCAACAGCAGTAGCAGCGGCAGCAGCACGAGGAGCAACAGCAGCAGGCTGGGAGCAGGGCAGCANCGGGATGCTCGCCAGGAGGAGCAGCAGCCCCGCAGGCAACAGCAGTAGCAGCGGCAGCAGCACGAGGAGCAACAGCAGCAGGCTGGGAGCAGGGCAGCAGGAAGGAAAGGAGTTTTTCTACGGTTTGAGACGACACGTTAGGCAGTTTTTCGGCTGCATTTTGTCGCCGTTCCGTCCTTCACTGCCACTGCGTTTCCCCGTCCGGGAGNNNNCTGCATTTTGTCGCCGTTCCGTCCTTCACTGCCACTGCGTTTCCCCGTCCGGGAGGGCAGCAGGAAGGCCATGTTTGATACAGTTTTTCTACGGTTTCACACGACACGTTAGGCAGTTTTTGGGCTGCATTTTGTCGCCGTTCCGTCCTTCACTGCTACTGCGTTTCCCCGTCCGGGAGGGCAGCAGGAAGGCCATGTTTGATACAGTTTTTCTACGGTTTCAGACGACACGTTAGGCAGTTTTTGGGCTGTATTGTGTCGCCGTTCCGTCCTTCAGTGCCACTGCGTTTCCCCGTCCGGGAGGGCACCAGGAAGGCCATGTTTGATACAGTTTTTCTACGGTTTCAGACGACACGTTAGGCAGTTTTTGGGCTGCATTTTGTCGCCGTTCCGTCCTTCACTGCCACNCACTGCGTTTCCCCGTCCGGGAGGGCAGCAGGAAGGCCATGTTTGATACAGTTTTTCTACGGTTTCAGACGACAAGCAGCAGCAATGTGCAGCAGCAGCGGCCTCCAGTAGCAGCAGCAGCAGTAGCAGCCTCCAGCCCTGCTGGATTACTGCTGGATATACAGTTTTTCTACGGTTTCACACGACATTTTCTTTCGGATTCAGAAAGGACGTTAAGCCTCGGGATGCTTGCCAGGAGGAGCAGCAGCCCCGCAGGCAAGAGCAGTAGCAGCGGCAGCAGCACGAGGAGCAACAGCAGCAGGCTGGGAGCAGGGCAGCAGGAAGGAAATGAGTTTTTCTACGGTTTGAGACGACACGTTAGGCAGTTTTTCGGCTGCATTTTGTCGCCGTTCCGTCCTTCACTGCCACTGCGTTTCCCCGTCCGGGAGNGAGTTTTTCTACGGTTTGAGACGACACGTTAGGCAGTTTTTCGGCTGCATTTTGTCGCCGTTCCGTCCTTCACTGCCACTGCGTTTCCCCGTCCGGGAGGGCAGCAGGAAGGCCATGTTTGATACAGTTTTTCTACGGTTT